>MVGT01004231.1:46919-94443 GCA_002174775.1 Macleaya cordata
TTTGTATTAATTCTTATTGTTTTAACATTCTTATGAATTGAGATGTTAAGTTTTAAATTGTATAATTGATGTATTAATTTACATTTAATTTCCGTCAAGAATCATTGAATTAATTAGGTTTTATACGAAATTGTATAATTCCCGTAATTCATACTGTCAGATTTACAAAACAGTGTTTTTGGACATGTTCCGGTCCAAATTGAGCCGAGTCTATTTCTAATAAAGTTATAGCTCTCGATTTTTCCTTTTCAAAAAGGTATTACGACATGTATTTTAGATTTCTGGTTAGAGAGTAATTTCTCTTCAAAGTTACTGATTTTACAAAAAATTCTTAAAGAGCTGAAATTATATTTTCTAAGTTTTTAAACATCCGTATCAGTACTTCGGATGCGTATTTGGGGCCTTTATTTTCATAATTGGCCTTGGACTATTTCTGATGAAATTATAGATCTGTGAATCTAGTTTTTAGAATGAGTTTGTTTATAAAATTCAGATTTACGGTTAAATAGATACGTGTATTTTACCAAACTGTACGCAATTGAAACAGAAATTGTATTCAAACATTAAATTTTTATTTTTCTTTGATTTGAAATGTTTTTGACGAGTCAATGAGCGTTGACCTAAATATTGGTTGACTTGGACCTTACTTTAAGATAACAAATGTTGACTAAAGTAGACCATTAACAAAATATTTTTAAATTCATTGTCATTCAAAAATAAAGTAAATGAGTTTTATTCATTATTTTTACTTACACTTCTATTACACTAATCACGCCTTGGTTTTCGGACTCGGCGAATCGGGTCAGATTCAGAGTACCGAAAATCGGGGTGTGACACGTATAAAATCTAAAGATGAGGCTTTTGGAAAATTTTTAATTTTCAAAGCAGAAGTTGAAAATCAACACAATAAGAAAATTAAAGCTACACGTTCAGATAAGAAAATTAAAGCTATACGATCAGATAAGGGTGGAAAATTAAAGCTATTCTACTGAAATCACCAAATTCTGTGAAAATAATAGAATTATCCATCAGTTCACTGCACCCTATACACCTCAACTGAATGGGATTGCTGAATGCAAGAACAGAACATTGCTTAATATGGTAAATGCTATGTTATTAAGTTCAAACCTACCATTAAATTTATGGGGAGAATCTATATTGTCTGCATGTTATATTTTAAATAGAATTCCTAGAAAAAAATTTCATACTACTTTTATAAATTATGGTTCAACAGAAAATCTAATTTAAGTCGTCTTAAAGTGTGGAGGTATCTTACTATGTAAGAAAAATAGACCCAAAGAGACCAAAATTGGGTGGTCAGACAAACAAATGTGTGTTTATTGGTTTCTCTAGTAATAGTGTTTGTTATAGATTCCTGACCTATAATCGAATACTATCATTGAATCTGTGGATGTAGAGTTCTTTGATAACTTAACTAGATCTAGTTCTGAACCAAGGAATTTATAACAATTAGAGACCTACACTGACCAACCCCAAGTTGGAAATGAGCATTTAAACATACATGTACCTGAACCGGTTCTTGAACCAGTTCAAGAAGTTGAACCTAGGAGAAGTAAGAGACCTAGGATAGATAAATCCTTTAGAGTAGATTTCCTTATCTACCTTAAAGAAGAAGAAAAGAATGCAGTAAAAGAACATACATAATACATTCTGAATTTTGAAGATGAACCATCTACATCCAGTGAAGCCATGCGTTCCCATGATGCTTTTTTCTGAAAAGAAGTGATTGACGATGAAATGAACTCCATCGTGTACAACTAAACTTTAGTTCTTTCGGATCTTCTTCTAAGAGCAAAATCCATAGGTTGTAAGTGGATATTCAATAAGAAACTGAATGCAGATGGCTCTATTAACAAGTTCAAAGCCAGACTTGTAGCAAAATGATTTTCTCAAATAAAAGGTATTGACTATTTTGACATATATGCACATGTAGCTAGGATTTCATCTATTAAAGTCTCAATTTCTCATGCTTCGGTCCCATAACTTGGTTATTCAGCAAATGGATGTAAAACCAACCTTCCTAAATGGAGATTTGGAAGAAAAAATATAAATGGAATAACCTGAAGGTTTTGTCCTTCCAGGACAAGAACGTAAGGTGTGTAAGTTAATTAAAGTCACTTTACGGCTTAAAGTAAGCACCTATGCGGTGGCATGAGAAATTTGACAAAATAATGTTATCTACCGAGTTTAAAGGTAATGATGCTGATAAATGTATTTATTATAAATCTAATATTGATGTATGTGTGATAATATATTTATATGTTGATGATATGCTTATCTTTGGGACAAATCTAATTTGTGTATAGAAAACTAAAAAGTTTCTAGCTTCTAGTTTTGATATGAAAGACTTGGAAGAGGCTGACGTAATCTTAGGAATTAAAATTCTGAGAAGAGAGAATGGTTATGTTTTGACTCAAAATCATTACGTATAAAAGATACTTAACAAGTATAAGTATTTGGAAGAAAAACCAGTCTCTACTCCTGTAGATCTAAATGTAAAATTAGAAAAGAACACTGGAAGGTGTTATGATCAACTTATATATGCTAGTGTCATTAGGAGTCTCATGTATGTTATGCATTGCACGAGATCAAACATAGCATATGCAGTGGGTATGTTGTGAAGTTTTACAAGTAACCCAGGGAGAGAACATTGGAATGCAATCTCTAGAGTTCTCAGATATCTAAAAGGTACTATAGACTACAATTTATATTACCAAGGTGATCTAATTGTATTAGGAGCTTGCAGCGATGCAAGTTGGAACAATATTGAATTCAAATCTAAATCCACTATAGGGTGGATATTCACTTTAGATGGGCAGCTGTATCTTGGGGATCTAAGAAACAGACTTGCATTTCTGACTCAACTATGTCGGCAAAAATTATAGCTTTGGCTAATGCTTGTAAAGAAGTATAATGGTTAAGGAAACTTTTAGTGGATGTACCACTTTGGAAGAGGCCCAATTCAGCAATCATGGTTAACTGTGTGTAACGGCCCAAAATAATTTTATTGACTTTGATAAGTCAAGTTGAGTCGAGTCCAATGCTTCAATCGTGGAACCTATTAGGTGTTAAAATAATTAAGTCTAGGATTAAATAATGAGTTTTTGTTCAGAGCACAGTTTGAAGAATTGAACCGTACGAATGGGTAGATCTCGAAAAGTTATTCAATTTCGACTACTCACGCGCGAAAATCGGACACTAAATGATCCCAAACCAAGGCCTAGAACATGATTTGGATTGGTACCGAAGGTACCCGCGATTTTGACCTTGATTTTGATCAATTAAACTTTATTTAATTGTGTATATACACTATATATATATATATAAATATATATATATATATATGAATGATGTATTTATGAGTAACTTTATAAGTTATTCCTTGTATACACTTAAGTTGTATGTATGTGTATACACCTTAGTATAACCTATATAATCATTTATTTTTTTAATTTTAATTTTTTTTAGGACCTTTTTCCCACCGCCGAAGTTAATTAGTATATAGGAAAGAGAGAGAGAAATCTCTCTTATACTTCAGAGGGAGAGACGGTGAGAAGAGAAGGAGGAGAAGAAGAAAGAGAAAGAGAGAGAGAAAGAGAGAAAGAGAGGAAAGAGAGAGAAGAAGAAGAAGATGATGATGATGGTCCAATGGAGATCGTAGGGACCACATAATTTGTGGATTGAGGTATAAATTTGAAATACTAGCTTTTCATTTTATTTTTAATTAAATATTTTATGTTGTTAATCTTAGTTTTAAATTTTAGGGTTGATTTTATTAATAGTTTAAGGTGTGATTAGACCTTTCAAACCCTTAATTGATAAAATTGATAATTGGGAAGGTTGATTTTGACTCAAATTTACTGTTTTGGGTTATATTGTAGATTCGGAGGTCTAAATCAATTGAAGAGGATATTTAGAGCAAATTGGGTTTATAATCCTAAAGCCCTTATTTGTTTTGATAAGGACCTAGTTTGGGAGTGATTTGAAGAACTTGAGATTTATTTTGATTTTGTGGTTAATTCTAGTGGATTGAATTTGTTAGTAGTGGCAAATTCAAAAATTGAATTTTAGGTTCAATGATTTTGAGGTATTTGGTTTCCTCTTATTAATGTTAAAAGAGGATGACTAAAAGGACATGGACCCTTGTAGTGACTCTTTAGGTTAGAATTTAGATTCCTAGGCTATTCTATATGAAATTAGTATGAATTGAATTAAGTTTTGAAAGTGAATTAAATGTGTTGTTTACAGTTGGGAGTGTGTACTAATACCAGTACACTAATTGGAGGAAATTAATGCAGTAAAGAGTTAGCCTTGCGGGATTTGAGGTAGGAACTTATAAATACTCTCTTATAGCCATTAAAGTACTTTCAATGCTTTTGACAGGGTTTAGATTTATAAATCAAATGTAATTATTTTGCAAAGCATGCATGATTTATTTGTGATGTCCTATTGATGTGAAAATGATTTCCCAAAGTATAGTTTTACATAGTAATGTAAAACAGTAATAGTTATTTTTAAAATAACTAGATTCTAATAATTATATATATATGAATGAGTTATATACATATATAAATATATGGATGATTCTTTTCTTACTTATAGTTAAATAAACTATAATTTCAAAAGAATTGAGATTTAATCGTTATCGAGCTTTAGGGATGGGCATATTTCCAAAACCAAACGGATTTTGGGGTTCTTATAATATATAGATATATATTTTACTTCCTTCCATATGTTGGGAGAAGTAGTTGTTTTAAGATGATGTGTGGGATGGAGGTTCCCAGTTGTTGGGTATGTGTTGGTGATTCCCTAGGTACGGGCTTTCCCCCGGAATATATACTATATATGTTATGCTGGGCTTTCCCCCGGCTAGGATTATTACCGGCTTTCCCCGGATTATATTACGGGCTTTCCCCCGATTACCCGGCTTTCCCCGGATTATATTACCGGCTTTCCCCGGAATAATATTAGTTGGGAGATCACAACATGTACATGGTTGTTAGTTTTGTAGGAAAAAGGTATTTTCTACTACTAAAACTTATAGTATTATAATATATATTTTTAGGTGATCCGAAAATGGATTTGTAATGCCTACACGAGCAAATCATTGAAGTTTTCCTAAAAACAATGATTTGTTCCGTATTTTCATTATGTTTTCCTGTCTCATGACAGGAATGGGACTCTCATGATATAGGAAAACTATTGAAATCTAGGTTATTCTATTTCTCTTTTTGGAAAGCCTTGTTTGGATAGGTACGTGTATGATTCTAGAAATGTCGAGGTTATATGCTGCCTAGATTAGGCGAAGACTTGAGGAGCGTGACAACTCCTGGATTATTTTAATGATCATTAAGATGTCTGCACAAGTCAAACGGCTGACCACCGCGACAACGGCTACATCGGCAAATTATGGTCAAGGGTCCACCTGAACCCAAATCATGAGCCAGCGTGCTTCTCACAAAAACCGATAAATCAGT
Source organism: Macleaya cordata (assembly GCA_002174775.1). Classification (NCBI taxonomy): domain Eukaryota; kingdom Viridiplantae; phylum Streptophyta; class Magnoliopsida; order Ranunculales; family Papaveraceae; genus Macleaya; species Macleaya cordata. The sequence goes on from MVGT01004231.1 coordinate 52,418, forward strand.
CGCTCGGTCGGAAATCAGGAATTAACGATGGGGTTCCACATCGGTTAAGTTGGAACACGATTTTGCTCACCGACTAGGAGCTGAAACATCTAGTCGTAGCCTCTTCACTCTAAGATGATTACACTACGCAATATTATGATGTGAGATGTTGTTAGTTTATATTTACTTGTATGGGTAAGTGAATGGTTATCGGTTTATGTTGTAGAACAAGTACCAACTACTTTTACATTACTGTATTATGATTTCTCGATTTTCTTTTAAAACCTGCATTGTCTTAAATTCATGTTAGTGACTATTTGTTAGCATTATAAGTTTCTTACTGAGCTTTTTACTCAGATCCAGGAGAAATTACTGCAGAGGGAAACGAGGATACAGGAGAGGATTGGTCGGACTATATCTATATCCTTTGAGGAGATTGATATAGGGAGTACGTCAACGATAGCTTTCTTACACTTGAGGTGTTGTATTTAGCCTTTTTGAGGTGCATGTTATCTTACTTGTTTTGTATATATTTTCTTAAGATATGTATATAAGACAAACACACTTATGTATATTATATCACTTAACTCAAGTTATCTATGTATATTATTAAGTGAAGCATCATTTTAGAATTGTGGTTTGAATCCAGCCTAGTATATGACTAAGTATTATTATTTTGATGAAGTAAGGTAGACTAGTCTTGAGGAGTTGATATGACTATCGTGGATGAATGGAATGATTTAGAATGTATTATTGTGAGTAAATCATCTCTTCTACAGGTTTTTGACAGGTTGCAAACCCTGAAATTACAAGAGAAACTCTGGCGAATTTTTCGTTCACCCTAGTCATATTTTGAAGTGAGTAATGATATGGATAACTATATTAGTTTAACTCTGATTAGGTTTGTAAACCTTTGTTTAGGTTTGTTTCGTTTTAATTAGTCACCTCGTGTAGTAAGCCTAACGCCTCGAGATACGACTCAATTTCTTAGAGATTTTGAGTTTCGAATTGAGGCGTACTGTGACAGCCAAGCAACTTTGTATAGCGTGGCAAGTAAGACTTACAATGGTAAGTCAAGACACATAAGTCCAAGACACCAATATCTAAGACAATTACTCAAAAATGGAGTAATTACGATTATAGAGTCAAATAAGAACCTAGCGGACCCATTAACAAAAATTTTATCTAGAGAATTGATCACTAAGATATCTAAGGGAATGGGGCTTATGTCTACTAGAATTAAAACATTTACCTTTGATAGGAACCCAACCTATGTCTTGAAAAAGTCAAGGTTCAATGAGTACTAACAAGTCAAAAGAGTGGTTATAGAAAACACTAGAAAATTGTAACTTTTTCATTCTAAAATTCTAGTGTTAATTCCAGTATGATAGAGGATGGATACATATCCTTAATAAGTCTAAAATCTCAAGTAGTAACTTATAGGATTACTTTTTGTAGACTTACCTATATGAGTGACGAAATTAGGTCGTTTCTATGAGAACTAGACACTCTCTAAAGCACTCTCATAATCAGGATATATGCACATGATCATTAATATGCAGGGTAATAAGAACACTTTACAAATGAAGCAAGTATGTGCAGCAGTTCCTGCGACTTATCTTTAAGTGCCTTTGATTCAAGATCCATTCACCACAGTGCATTGATAAGGCTTTGAGTTGTTTGCACGAAGTAAAAGTTCAAGTCCTAAAGATACTTATCATCTATGTATGAGTTTCGCGATAATGCCATGTAATCTCTTTTGTATTCTCTATCCTTGTAAAAAACTATAGCGGCTTGATACCTGTTTGGGTATGTAGGCATCCCACCTTTTTGTGGTGGAGCTATTCCTAATAATATATATTATTTTTTAAAACTTATATCTATTTTGAAAATGGTGGGGGATTGTTGTAAAATTTCTAAAATAGCCTTGTATTTGTGTTTGGGTTTCTTACATTTTTTAATTTCTCTCTCTTCTTTGGTTTTAGTCCCACATAGCTTGGGAGAACTAAAGTTGTGGGGTTTGCAAGTGACAACACTAATTAAAAAATACTTCGTAAGTGTTGGGCCCTCATTGGAATTGATAAGGTGGTGCAAAGCACCACCGCACACATGCACGGCGCTTTAGTAGCGTGTTTTACACTTCGCATATACGCATCGTCGATTGTACCCTTTATCTTTTTGCAAACGAGATAATGTTGATGATCTTATATAGACCATTAGATGAAGAGGTGTGATTGGACAAAAAGAGACATGTTAGTTGACACGGTCTCACAGTGGATCTCAATCTACAACAATTCGACGGTTCAGATTAGAACTGGTCAGGAAAGGGTGTGATCTAGAAAATAGATCTTGATCTATTACGATCCAACGGTCAAAATTGAACCCAATTGGGTTAGGTCATGTTTGGATACGTACCAGAACTAGTTTGCACCAATTCAGAGTAGACACAAACCTCTTCAGAACAGGTTCGTCCTAGGCTATAAATAGATGGTGCCTAGGCCATTCCAAACCACTTTGAATTTCTAGAAACCAGAGCAGAGTTAAGAGGGCTATTGGCATTATTAGTTTTATTTTTAAAGTGTCTTTGAGTTGTGATCGAACAGTGCACGTTCGAACTCACAAGATCTAACAGTTAGACTCTATTGTATCCTGAAAACATATTTCACACAACGCTTGTGCATCAATAAAGGAGAAATACTGTTTGAAAGACAATGACTTACGTGCCTTGGAGTTTATAGAACCGTTTTGTTTATTTGCTGCTTCCGAATTTTTTCCAACACAATTGAACCTCATTTAAAGACGTGCACTAAAATAGCAGTCATAAAAACTATCCACAAGCTAATTTTTGGTGAGGATGAAGTGATGAACACTCAAAATCAAATTATCTTAAAGCTTCAACCCTATACAAAAAGTAATTGGAAATCAAAAGGTGAAAACCTACTAAAAATTTGCTTAATTTTAAAGGCCGATTTGACGGGGTAAAATGTTTTAGAACTAGCTTATTTTGTTTTTTAGGACCATCTTTATGGCAAGGGGACCAACCACACAACAAAAAAAAGTCTTTAGATCATCTCCATGCGTACCTTAGTAACCAGAAATGCCCATTACCTATGACGCTCCCGCTCCCAATCCGCGGATTTGCGGATTGGGAGCGGATCCGGCCTGGATCCGCGCTCCCAGAATTTAGAATCTGCGCACCCAATATTTGGGAACCGCGCTCTGAGATAAATCCTTCAATTCAACAAATGTTTGTAGCACAAGCATATTTATAAGAGCTCCCAGAGGTCTCCCCTCTTTACTCTATCCAATGTGGGACTAAAGTTGATTCAATATATATATACAACATCAGTAAATAATTTATAAGACCTCTTGGAGGTCTCCCCTCTTTACTCTATCCTATGTGGGACTAAATTCTTTAGAAAGTAAAACTTGAATTTCTCTTGAGTGAATCTCAACCTTATTACAACAATGTAACCACTTGGTCCATTTTAATTAATAAATATAATTTTAAAAAATAAAATATAATAATAAATTAAATACAAGCATCCTTTTATTAATGCACTAATTTAAGATGCCCTTTGACTATTAAGTAGATTAATTAGTATAAATTATAGAACTCAATAACTTCACAACATTTTAGATATTCTACCTATCTTTTCTCGCACTCCGATTACACCCACATGTTGGGCCAAATAGAGTTGATCCAAGGGTTATTTTTTATTGTGAAGATTATGGCTACCCCTCATCATGCAGATATCTAAAAAATAATCACATAATTTAACTTTTAACCCCATTAAAAGATTATTGAAACTCAGGAGATGATGAATTTGTTAAGCACTTTAATTATTTTTGTGGGGTATTTTCAAATTATCTTATATAAACAGGCGCTTCGAGGGCGCTCTGAACCTTAGGAAAATTTTAATTAGGCACTCCGACGCTCCCGCTCTGGTTACTTAGATGTGTACCATACATGCCAGGAATCCATAAAGATGTCCCAATGGGAGGTCATCCTAGCATTACTAAACAAAAAGGAAAATGCTTATTAAATGTACTAAAACTTGATCCCAAATTGCATTCGCAAGAAGATGTTGCATTAAAGAGTTTGTTTTTACCCAAGACTACATTTTAACAGCGAGTTTGTTTTGCCCAAGACTACATTTTAACAGCCACGTTAGTTGAGAGTACATTTTAAATACTACTCCTAGCATTACTCATATATCCTTGTATTCTGCTATTCCACAAACCTTTCTATTTTAGAGCTCTTATATTTAGTTAAAAGATGTCAGCAAACTGTGTTGGTAAAGTTGGTGAGTGTTGATACCATGGAATTTCGAATAAAATTTATAGGTTCGTTTTAGAACCACAGGCACTATATGATAAATTATTTTAGTTCTCCATAAGATTTAAAAGATCATACTTTGAAAGTTCAAAGCAAAACGGATTGTCTTTATCACAAATTCAAAACTTCATTAATAACGACTTTTGAATTACTTTTGACGACATTTTTTTTTTTCTTTTTCTCTTTGAATTCCTTTGATGCCTAAATGACAATAAGATTTTTGAATCACAACACATCAAAATCAACTACTCTTAATTGAAGAGAAGAGAGAGAGAGAGAGAAAGAGAGAGAGAGAGAGAGAGAGAGAGAGAAAGAGAGAGAGAGAGAGAGAGAGAGAAACAATGGTACGTAATCAATACAAAAGAATTACAAAGAACAAACTTCCCTTTATGCCTGCTTCCCTCTTATCCTGTGTATTTGCCACGCCGACGAGCTCCAACCACTCGTTTTCCATTTTATGAACATGGTGAAGGCGCATTTGAACTGACATTGTGATTTCCTCCAGAATGTCGGTACTGCCAGCTTCTACAAAAGTCATAGATTCTAAAATACCTCATCCCAATCAGCTCTTATTAACTGGATCTGAATTTTCAGTCTCCGTTGAATAGCTCCTCATAACTAACTTTGCGTTTCATTCTATTATCAGGCCTGTTTATGAATTTACATTATTAAAAGTGGGTACCAAAAAAAGCTGTGTACATTCATAGAAGCACAATTAGAAGTCCAATTTTGGTCACCCATTCTTAATGTGAGAACGAAACCTACAAACTTTTGACTGTGTTATTCTAAATTGTGTTTTTCAAGAAAAAAGAAAAATGAACACACACGGTTATCAAAAAGATAAATCAGAGCTGTGGATTTTCTTCACCCACGTTATTAGTGGGTGCAAAAAAAATCGAATTCCAGTGATACCATAATGCTGAGGGTAACCAAAACGATAATGGGAATCCAAGTTACTGCCTCAGTTTATAAGACGGTGTAATTCATCCTTGACCAGGAAGAGAGGGTAACTGGACTGGACTCTTAGTGCATTTATCCCGGCACCACGGCATCATTGGGGATCTTAAAGTTATAAAGCAAAAGATAATTTTCTCTTGTGAAAGAAGATAAAGTTAAGAAGCATACTGGCGTCAGAGGGATCTGAAGAAGAATCAATGAAATAGAATACAAACACAAGGAGATGGCAGCTCCGGCAATAAAATTATACATCAGCCGGCGGTTGTCTTTTGTTGGTAAGAAAACTGTCTTTAGCGAATTAGTCAATTCAAAGAGTCGGTAAGATAACTGCAGAAACAAGTCGAGATAGAATCGATGTCAGAAAATTGATATTGACGTCTTTTATTTGATTCCTCATATAAGTTTTGTAGGGTTAAGAAAAAAAATTTCTTACTAAGAGATAGATAGCAGTTGTGAGCATAAAATTGAGCAAGGGATAATCTGGAATAATAGAAAGAAGCCATTTAGGCTGTCCGTTGGGAACATTTGACCTGCAAATTCATGCAAAAGAAACCAATCAGGAACATGATGCAAAAGAGAAAGTAATACATCTGGCCAGAAAAGTTCTAAAACGATCGTTTTGATAGGTAAATTTTTTTATTTAATAGTAACCTTTTGATGGAAAAAGTTCTAGTAAAGATGATTTGCCGAGACAGTATCAAGGCAAAGAAACGTGTTGGAAGATCTTGTTTCCATTCCAACATAATATATGATTAGGGTAGGATACAAAATATAATGAAGTCTGCGCACCTCAGCCAGATGTGGAACTGGGAGATGTAAGTTTCCAAAGTAATCTTGCCAAGCCACCTGGTAAACCAAAAACGTGTCATAAATGCTTAATATATTGTAGCCAAAAAAGAAAAATTAAAATACACATGACAAATTAAAATATACATGACAAATTAAAATACGCATTACAAAGTACAACTTACGCGAAGAGAGTTAAAGAGAAATTTCGGAGCTGCTGTGTGAAATTCCTCAAGCAAATGTAAACACTGAAACCAAAAAGACCGCAGAATCAAGTAGTTAAACCCTGGGAACTACTCTCAAACATTACAAGGAAATCAGTGTATATGCAGTGTAAAACTCCTCAATACCCACGTTATAGGGATCCATGATGTATAAGGGTGGAACTTGTTGTATGTAACCTTATCCAGCTTGTAAATATATTCGTACCACAAATAACCAACCTAAAAGAATGGGAAAAGTATGTCAGACAGTTCCTCGAGATTTACATAAGGTAAAAGCGTAATTAGGAACTGAAAACTAGAACTTAGACTATATTAGAAGAATCTTAATGCACAAGATCGTGCAACTTACGAATAATGAAACTGCCACGATGCTTGTTTTAATAGACAGTCTACGCTTGGTTTCAGATTCCTCTAATTTCTCCATCCACTTCTCAACCTATGATGTTCAAAGAGTTCAAATATTTAGAGATGGCATAACCAGAAATGAGATCACACAAAATAACAATAGCTGGAGAAATTACCTTTGGATGATAATATGCATATATCATTCCAATGATCCAGATATACCGGTCAAGGCCTGATCTGAAATGCCATTCATGCAACAGGGGGAGATTGGCTTTTGATGGATCTGCATCTCTATACCCTGACATGGAAAGAATTACCATAGTTGTGGATAAGCTAGAGGATATGGAAAATAATTAGTGAAGAACAGAAAATTTAAATAGATTACTAACCTAAAAGGAATGTCAAAGGACTCCACAAAAAGTCAAAAACTCCAGGAACTTCCCAAACCAAGATAACAACCAAAAAGCATGCTGCAATCTTCACAGCCATCACAGATCCGACCTCATTATATTTGTTAAAGAGACCAATTGCTCCGTACACCATAAGAGTGAAAAGTGTGTGCATGGGGCAGATATAGTATAAAACATAGTCGTTATTAAGAACAATGCAGCAAAATGCCACAAAGAAATTGAGCCGCCACATCATCTGCATTAGAAAGTTATTGATTAATAAGTTATATTAATCAAAGAAACCAAGATGAATGGAAAACATATCACTTTTTAAAGTTAAAGTAATAATATGCCAGAATAATCATAACCTGAGCAAAGCGTCCAAGACTAAAATCCTTCCGAATGTAGTAATAGGAAAAGTTCCCAAATCCAGTCATCCAGACATATGCCGCAATGAAGACACGTATTGCGTTGTAGATCTCCGTTGCAGCAAAGTAATGGTACATTAGAAACAGGACCTGGTTAAAGTACACAAAAAATCAATTACTCAATCATAAATAATAATAATGATAATAATAATAATAAACAAATAAATAAATTAAGGTACAACTTTATTTAGTATTACATGTTGGTTGAGATTAATAGATGGAAGATAAATATATTTCTTTCTTATTTTTATTATGGCACTTATATTGTTTCCATGTACACTGTATGGATATGCTACTCTCATATTCAATGAGAGGACCCTTAGTCTATGTTTTTGCAGCTGATATAGTGTTTGTTAGAGAAACTTGAGAGCGAGTATATGTAAAATAAAACTAGAACTATGAAGGGATCCTCAGAAGAAAAGGTTTACAAAATGTAGGACAAAAAAAAATATATGCAATACAGCTTTGATACAGACCCACATAGGGATGTGGCAAAGTTATTTTTGAACCACAAGAAATACATAAAAGGTGACCATCCAGAATTTAGGTGGTCGAGGTGGAGACAAGCTTCTAGAGTGTATTGTCAAGAGACATTTAATGATCAAGATAAATGAATTTTTTAAAGGAAAGAACAGAACAAGTTATTTTTTATTAGATATGAATGTTGGCCAACCAAGTAATACTATGTCATCAAATGTGTCTAGCAGAGATAAAGAAAATTCTGAAGCAGAAATCCCCAAGACAAAATTAGAAATGATAACATTCAATGGAATCTAGGAATTGTCGCAAGAGGAGATAGAACTAAGGAAATTTGATTGAAATGGTATTGAGATGTAAAAAGAGGACCAACGACGACAGCAGTGAAGAACGGGTTGGTCCATGTTGAAGGATCTCAAAACTTGAGTAGAAGGGTGAAAACGACATGGATTAAAGTAAGATTGATCGAGTTGGCTGCTCTCTTGCTTCCAATGTTTTTCTTTATTGTGATTTTCGAGTTGTATTGAATTTTTGTCTCCCAACTCGAAAGGATTTGATTTTCGAGGGAGGGGTCATGGGAGGGGTCATTTCATTTTTTGATCTGGTAAATACTGACTAGGTTCAAGAAATGAGAGAATTAAGTATAGCTACCAGAAAGACTAATCCAATCCATAATGATTTAACAGAAAATACAAACATTTTTGTTACTTGATCAACCATCATAAGAAGCAAATACAATGGGTACACTAATCAGTAAGATTGATGAAGTAGCAATTAATGCAAAAACAACCAATTGGAAAGCATGACAGGATCCAGTGAGGTATGCCTTGATGAAAGTTTTTTTTTCTATTTTTCTGATGCCTTGATAAAAGATATAACACTAAATGAAGTAGAATAGCAGGATAGGATTTGTATTGCTGACGCCAATAGGAGACAAGATTTAAGGGATTTTGGTCACTTCCCCTTCATGATTTGAGTATGGTAACACATGCAGGAAAATACCAAGAAAAAAACACATAAAGGATAGCTATCCTGCTTTCACTATTTTCCATTTCATTCCTTGTCGAGACAGACAAAAATAGCTCAATAACAGATTCTCTCTGACACAGCAACTTTTTGTTCACGAATATGTAATCAGCGCGGCAAGTAGTAAAAACAGTGATCACCAAACAGGGATTTTAAGAATCTGACATGATGTCAAATAGGTAATTTACCAACTTACAAGAATTCATGCAACCAAAACCATATTGTACAACTTCCTAATGGAAGCACCAATACATGAAGTGTGTACTATTTCTCCATTCCTAGGTAGGGCCCACCATCAGTACATGAGGTGCTTACCATAATCAATATCAAGATCAAAACAAAAAGGTCATACACAACATTAATAAATTAAGAACAAAAGTAAACTATGGGGTCGATGCTTGAGCAGTAGCATTAATACAATAAAACATTAAAGAGACAAAACTGCTAGACAGAAGAACAGAAGTAAAAGACAGAAGACAAACCAATTGCAGAAAGAAAGTCTACTACCTCAGTAAAAAGAAGTGCTATCAATGGAAAGGGTGAGAGTTGTGTAACTACCTGCATCCATCCTTTCCACTCCTCAGTTTGATGCCGATTTAGGTAGAGCAAGGATTTGCCAGAGAATGCTGACTTATCATGGTGCTTCTTGAGAGAAGTCATAGATGAAACTATAATGAGAAGTATGTAGAGGAAGAGGAAAAGGTCGCGATTGTATTTCTGTCAAAGAAAACCACACCAGTGATAAGTAAACAACTAGGTTTCATAAGTAACTAATTGAGTAATTCCCTTTTCTCAATATATATAACTTTTAACCTGCATTTACCAAGACTAAAAGATAAATTGAGAAATTAAGAATGCACTATTTAAAAACATATATTTACAAAAAGAAAAAATGCCTTGAACAATGGTTTGTTTAGGAACACAAGCAGACTGGGACATGAAATCATTGAAATGCACCTGACAATTAAGTAACAGACTTGCATCTAAACTAATAGTTCCTGAATTCTAAGCGGGTATTTCAAACAACAAAAGTAAAATTATTTAACTTTTTATTAGTCATAAAAACCATTTTTATAAGAGCATTATAGGAAATTTAGATTCGTATAATTATTAATTCTGATAAATTTATAATAAAATATTAATAGCTAGTAATGGATACTGTAAACATCTTGGCAGGACCTCTTAAACGAATCCAGTTTTATGGTAAACCAACTTACTGTCAGGAAGTTATGAGCTTTTGAAAACTCTAAAATACAGCAAAGGTGCCTATTAAGTTGCTAAAAAGGGAGAAAAATATGAGGTCGATACATTTTGTCCATGCCTATGTAAAAGGATGCCAATCCAATCCAGTGACTAGAAAGGGAGAAAATATAAGGTTCACACACTTAAAACTTAAAAGCATAAAGAACAATGCAGCACTTCATACATGAGTACAGATCAACCAGACCACTGCATTCAAGACCACTCTTTGAATGTAGCAGCCATATCAAAATCATACTTAGTGTAATTACAGAATAAAAAGTAAGCACCTTTGTAGATTGTGAAAATATATCTGTGCGGTCGCATATATAGTAATAAATCAGAATTGCACCAAGTTCCGACCTACATGACATAGAATTATCATTTGAGAAGGAATATTGAGCTCCAAATTATAGGTAATTAATACATAATGAAAAATAGAAAGACTTACATGGCTCTCAAGGTTGATCGATTTTCGAGTAAGAATGAATCTTCCATCTTAAGAAACCTAGAAAATCACGGCAAACCAAGCAAGGTAAGCGAGACTTCAATAATAAACTCAAAATCTACCAAAACGATCTTTCAATGTCTAGCCACCTGATTAGATTTGCAGTAATTGTTGAAATTTGAAACCTTGCAGATGCTGATCTTGCGAGGCCTCCTTCCAGCAAAATAGCTCGATCATCTTCCTTGATGGTCTCGTCTCCCAATGCAACCAAATTGGCATCCGAATGACTGTTATACAGAAAAATCATTTATTGAGAAGCAAAGAAATCTTTGCATGGATTCTGAAGCAAGTATGCACGTGAAGGAGGAAATAAGCATAGAATTAATGGAAGTATGAAAAGTAACTGATTCATACAGAAGAGAAAAGAAAAATTACTAAGTTTTAAGTTGATCAAACGTAAGTTACATTAAACAACTAAAATGTCTCATTTATTTTATCCATAAGAAAAACATTTCTCTTATTATATACGAGAAGCAAACCATATATATATATGTATATTAGTCATAACCCGTGCCTTCGGCACGATCCATAATTCGTTGCGCGTTTTTGTCGTCTAAATCGTACATGCGGCCTATGTTGTTAAAGTCCTAGGCGGAGGAAGGGCGGCAAGGGACGCCTAGCACCTAGGTCCTTCTAGGCGAGGCCTAGTCGGGATTAAGCGGGCATATATAAATATAATTAATATAAATTCTAAAAAAATATATACATATGTATGTCACAAAATTTTCATAAAATTAACATTAAACAATAACGATCCACATGCAACAACATCAAAACAAAATATCCATAGTCTAGTATGTTAAATAATAATGATAAACAACAATAAAGTAAAAACAAAAAAAGAAAGCAGTATGCAGGGAAAAAAAAAAGCAGAGAAAAAGAAGAGAGAAGAAGAAGAAAAAGGGGGAGAAGAAGAAGCAGGCGAAGAAGGGGGCAGTAGCTCATGCTACCTGGATCAATTGGGAAAAAAACAGGAAAAAAAAAAAGAGGGAGAAGAAGAAGAATCTGTGGGGGGAAAAAAACAGAGAAAAAACGAAAAGAGGAAGGAAAGAAAAAAAGTAGCTCATGCTACCTGGACAAAAAAACCCTCCCACTTCCCTTCTTTTCTTCTTTTTATTATAGTAGAGATGTATGATTTTTTTCATTAAAGGCCTAAGAAAAGTCTTTTATACCTAATGGACCTAAAACTATAAATGTTTTCAAAAAACCCCTTGAAAGTTGAAATTTGTTTTTAATAAAGGGCCTAGTCGGCGCCTAGGGGCCTAGCCGCCTAGCCCTAATTGCCCGCCTAAGCCCCGATTTTTTGGGCTTGGCGGCCTTGGACGCCTAGCGCCTAGGCAGCGATTAAATCCGCCTAGGCCCTGACTTTAATAACATAGCATGCGGCACATGTCGACATGCCTGCACCCCATTCATATACTTAATGCAAACACAAAATATTTTATTTTTCTTTTAAATTTTGGTATTGGTGACTGGTCTCATTTTGAAGATCTTCACGAATCATTTTCAAAAATATAAATTTTGTTAAAAACCGATTTGTAGATAAAAAATTATGACATTTTTATTTTAAAAAAATTAAGAGTTAAATAAATTTCTCTCCCCTCCACATGTTCATATTCTTTATTGCTCTTAAAAACTCATACTAATTATATACCCTTTATATACTCTTTATTTACCAAATACGCCATTGATGAGGAAGTTTTATATGTTTGTTCTTTATCTCAAGACCGCTCTGATTTATTATATAGATATAGTACAAGTAAAGAATAAACATATGTGAACTCCCTGGATCCACAGTAGCTCCCTAATAACTCCATAAGTTAACCTGTAGACTTTCTAACTTGATTCACATGAAAGGAGACCCCAGAGCAGACATATAGACCTTAAACTTTACACATGCAACTGGTTAGCTTATCATAGCTTACCGATATTGCACATTGAACTCCCTTATTATAAGTTGCATCCTTATTAATCTTTCGTCAATGTAAAGCTTCCTATTAAGCCGAAGGATAGAGTTTCACTCAATGTATACATGCAGAAAAGGCAGACTCATAGGACCAATAAAGTCATGTGATTACTCATATGAACATCAATCTGGGCCTGGATGAGGGCCCCAGCCCACGGAGACAAGCACATAGGCGCAAGTTGCGCCAACAGTAGCCACCTGCTACTGCATGGGTCTTTTGGTCTTTTCCTTCATTCTTTGTGTTTCACTTCCACCACAAAAACTACGTCAAGTACAGGCCCAGAAAACATAGATATACTGCATCATTGGCTTAAAAGCCTTGAATATTTACCTCAGTGTTGGCCTCTCTATGCATATCCAACAACAAAAAAAAAAAACTCAAGTTCAACTATCCAATGGTAGCAAATGCACATATGGCTGCAAAAGCTTCCAAATTGTCCAAAAAAAACTTACACTTTTGAAGGAGATGAAGACTTCTTGTGTACCAAGAACTCAGAATATATCCATGCAACAAATACAGGGGCAATGCCAAGCAAAAACGAAACCTGCAAAATAGTCAAAATTAAGCTTAACAAGCAATATTTTTATAAGAAACAACTCAAACAAGCATTACAGAACAAAGATGCATTAGGCAGTAAATTAAAACGTCTGTACATAGGAAGTGAAATACTGTGCCTGGTGCCAAGATAAGACCTATTCATGTGATACTCTCAACTATTGCCAACAATAAAGGTCCCTCCAATTTAAAAGTTAAAGAACACTTCAGATCAATGAGAGTGAATGCACTTTACTTCTAATACAAATTCTAAGGGGGAGAAACATGTGACTTCTCAAAAATTGAGAATTTGGGATGCAACAAACACTGGAGACCAGTATGGACATTAATTAGGATGATCTTTCTTGAGCTTTAGCTTATGCAAAACTAATGTTTTTGAAATTCTGGTTTTATAAAATCACAAAATTCTCCCCTAAAAAAAATCACAAAATTCTGTCCGTTGAAATTCCCATTAGAACAAAGACGGAGGGAGGGAGGGAGAAAGCCTTCGCCTTTCAAAAGTGCATTTGAAATCATTTATCTAGATAAGATCACCATTTTAAAGAACACTGCTTTTCTGGTCCATATTTCATCATCTTTTTTTCCCTACTCATGGAAAGGGGCCGTCAAAAAGGTCCTACAGGAAAGGTGTCTAACGTTACTACGTCATTGTTGGAGTTAGGCTTCTACGGATGTGATGGATATTTAACTATTTGTTAAGGGAAGGCAACAAATTCCCATGCTAGTTGAGCACCTGTATGATCTGGTAAGCTTAAGAATTCCCATGAATGTGCTTAGCAGAGATAACAAGCAGGTTTTTTTTTTCTCCAATAAGTGTATCTACACTACCAAGTCTAGTGAAATTAAAATGGAACCCAATTTTCATCCTCATTAGTTTTTAGCCCTGGTAAATTTATTAGTGACCCAAATATGAAATATTGCTATGACATTTCTTTCTCATCCATATGTGATTTTTCTTATTTCCCAAATTATGCAAAGGGCCAAGCAGAAAGTTCTTACGGGGAAAGTGTGTAATGCTACTACATCATGGTTGGAGTTAGGCTTCTGTGGATATAATGAATATTTCACTAGGCAAAAAATCACCATGCTAGTTAGGCATCTATATGATCTTGGTTAGCTTAACTATCACAAGGTATGATTCGTATGAAAGTAGTAGAGCTGACAAACAGGTTTTTTCTTCTCCAACAAGTGTATATGCATTACGAAGCCTAAAGATATAAAAATGGAACCCAATTATCATAAGTTTTTTAACCCAAATATGTACTAAAGTTTGGTAGGAAAACATATATTGTTCAGTTCTCCTTTGCCAGAAGCGTTACAACTGTTGGTACATGCATGATACCCAAGTTCCTCATCTTGAAGCTGTGAATAACACCTTTTTATACCTAAATTTAACTGTACGGTGATCTTTGGCGTATACAACCTACATACCATTTCAACAATTTTGTTTATTTTGATGGTGATTGGGTTCAAGCTTAATCATTATCTTGGAAACTAAGAGGCTTATCAAGTCTTGCTACATCAAGTAGGAACACAAATAGTTTGGTCGAGAAAGTAGGAACCTATTCTAAGAATGGCTGTGGAGTTTCTGTGCCTATGATTATATTGTTCTAGAATCAATTAAAAGTTTACAGCCAACAAATAAAAACCTTGTGTTCTCAGATAAACGGCTTTGAAGCACAATTTAAGATCTGCAATGACTGGAGCCTGCCTAAGTATTAACATCTTGGGTAATTCTTGCTTGATCAAGCACTAATGTGTGACCAAAAACAGACAGGAGTAATTTGGTTGAGAACTTTTTTTTTTTAATGGGATTTGGTTGAGGATTCTTTTCTTGGAGAATGGCAATGGAACTTCTCTGCCAATGAGAAATATTCCAGAATAAATGAAACTTTGCCAGTTAATGAATAATATCTTGTGTCGCTGGGTAAATGGCGGGAGATTCACCTGCAAACTAACATAAGAAGTGCAATCACTGGAGTTGACCTCATTCTTTAACATATTGTTCTTCCTTATTCCAAGGACGACTTGCAAAATCACAGACTTCCTCTGAAATGAGGTATCTCTAGGGTAGTTTTTAGAGCCTAGCAGCTACTGGAGTAGAAGATTGATTGACTAAAACCCTCTTTAACTGAGGGGAAATTGTTCACGAATCACAACTTGACGTTGAAGGGGTCTTTGCATCCAACATGACTAGCATATGTTATTATATTTGAACATGCACGTGTATTACTGAGTACGCATATGACATACATCACAGAGTGCAGCATCACATGAAGTTCCTAATATGGGAACAGCTCGTGTAGTGTAGGCTTGAACTAGTCACAGTTTCACAGAACAACCAATATTCGCACGTAAACTTACTATCAGTCTTGTCAGTTTTTTTTTTATAGACGAAAGTCACTTTCCATCAGTACTTCACATCTTAAGTGAATCAAGAATCCATACTTGGCATCCATAGATATCTAAATCGACAGGGATAACGTAATCCAGATCGGATCAAAAGCTCATGAACCAAAAGCCCTAGTTAGACAAACGACACAATGACAAGGGCAATTCCAATACTATCACATTGATCAAAATAACTAGAAATTTTCTACAAGACTCACTGTGTTCATAGTAAAGACAATCGAAAAAACCCAATTAACAAACAACTACAGCAAGTTACAATTAATTCACTCCACCACAATCTAAAAGCTCCGAACAGAAATTGAGGTTAAAATTCTAATAACTAACAATCAGATTGTAATCAAGCAAGATTTACTACTTCAGCATTCTATAATCATCACCAGACAATCAAAATTAAGAACGAAAATGGGTAGAAAAAAAAAACACACCTGCCCAGGTGTTACAGCCACCATCTTTTCTGCAAATCGATCCAAAATGAGAAAAAAAAAATCAATCAATTCATCTAAATCATCACTGTTACAGAAAACCCAAACATAACATAGATCGAAAGATCGCTAGAGAGAGAGAGAGAGAGGGGTAAACCTGTTGATGGCACCCACTCTGTACTGTATGTTGAATGTGGGTTAGTGAGAGATTGTCATAAATATAAGACGAGAAAGAAAGAAGGAATTTAAGGACAAAGATTTAAAAAAACCCTAACTAATTATTGAAGAGGAGGAGATCTGAAGCAACAAACATATCTTGGTAGAGAGAGAGAAACAAAGAAAAGACTTTGCTTCAAAATTTGGGAAAAACAAAAAAAAAAATGTTGGAGGAGATGTTGCTCTCAGTAGTAGCCGAACACCCAACTCAACCGTTCGTTGGTTGTTTTCTTTGAAAGAGAGAGAAACAGAGTAGATGAGAAGTAATAATCATTTATGTATTACCAGTTTCATTATTACTTTGCTACCATCTCTCGTACATCTCCACCGTTGATCCATTTCCCATCTCTTATTACTTTTTTTTTTTTTTGGATACAAAATACTATTGTCCAAAATATAATGACAAAGCTAATTTGACTTCTAACAATAAGTGTGTGAGAAGCGCAAAAACACCGTTAAGATCATACAAAGGAGTCGTCACCACGAACGAAAAGAAACCATCAATAGTTTTGAGCATATTAAGGTCACCACCACAAATGAAAAGATGTCGCCACAAAAAATGACGAGAAGTCACCACCGTAGACGAAGAGAAGTCGCCACCACCAATGAATATTGGGCTCCAACATATTCAAATAAAAGTTATTCAATTAAGGTTATGTTTGGATAATAAGAATTGAATCGTATTTCTATTTAACAGTGTTTGTTTTACCTGTTAAACTCGGAGTCACATTTATTAGAAATGCGACTCATCCGAAAATGGGGAAATAACAAATCTTAAAGAGAAAGAAGGTTTTGTGATTCTTATTCTCACCGGAATCGCTACTCCAAAATGCAATTTCATTCCCGTCATTCAAAACAAGGACTTTTAGTGGGTAGATCATGCAAAGAATTCAACGGTTGAAGATTTTAGGGTTAGCATAATGTATATGTAAATAAAAGCTTCCCTCCACATAAATATTTAGAGAATGGATTGGCTTACAGCCTTACGTGTACATGTTATATGTATGGCTCATGTAGGGCCCACATGAGATTGATCTAAGGCATGAGGCTTTGTAAGAACATTTTTCTCATCATGTAGATCATCTTTACAGAACATCAGTCTATTCTAAAACTTTTAACCCCATAAAAAATTGATTAGAAGTTGATTAAACAGTAACGGTGAAAAATGAACGATTACAAAAAGAGTCAATTTTTTATAGGGTTAGAAATTTTAGAATAGACTGATTTTTTCTGAAGATGATCTACATGATGGGAAAAAGATTTTTACAAAACCTTAGCCCTTAAATTGACTTCTTGTAGACCCCACATGAATTTATACATGTAACTTGTACATATAAGTATGTACCGTGATCCGTTCTCAAATATTAAATGGTATCTTGGTAGTAGAAGTATTAAGAGCAATACTACAAGGACACCAAATTTTGACATCAAAGATTACATCTACTTATTTTATTGATTGAAAACCAATCACGAAAAAGCATTAATTCCATTTCAGCCCCTCATACCACTTTTAAAAAGCAGATGTAATATTTGGTGTCAAATTTTGGTGTTATTCTAGCAAAACTCAAGTATATTAATGAAGGCACCTCACGCCTCATATAGTTTATCAAGTTTAGTTGTTTTAGCGTCCTCCCCCGGAGGACGTTTTTTCAGGTTTATGGCCGACGTATGGTTAGGTTCAATAGTCAAAGCAATAAAGATTGTCCTCGCCATTCAATCAAAGCTCGAGAAAATCTAACGGTTGGAAGCCAATAAATTAGTACCAGAGCTTTAAATCATGTTGATGCAAATGCAAAGTGGCAGGGGCGGAGCCATTAGTGGGCTTACCCTGCCTGTAGCCAGGGGTAGAAAAGATCTATTTTCTATATACAAGTACTTAATTTCAGCTAATAGATGAGGTGTTGCAAGATAGATAAATTACATGGACGGATCAAATCTAATAAATTTGATGAACAAAATTTTAACAATGCAAAAATGCAATGATGTATTGGTGTAAAGCTTTGCTAGGATGGGGCACATCATCTATAATGTAGTCCCATTCTTCAACTTTTACTTCTCTCAATCTTTTCATGATATAACTAGTGGACCCACCCAAGTTAAAGCCCAACCGACCTATAACCCCATCTGATACTTTTTCTATTTTGAACAATTTGAAGTCTACACAAACTAAAATAGCATCAAAAGTTAATCCAAAATTAAAGGTACAAACAATTCCTTTTTATCGTTGATTTTTAATTAATTCTTGTTTGAATTAGAGATTTAGAATGTGCTTATATTTTTGTGACGATGTTATCCTCATTATGATATCATTATAACAAAAAATTTACCCATTTTAAAACCTCTAACCACATAAAAAATTGTTTGAAATTAATGGTAAAAATAATATCCTTTTACCATCGATTTTTAACTAATTCTTGATGCGATTAGAGATTTATGGGCTGATCTTTTTGTGAAGATGTTCTCCTCACCATTGATATCATCGTCAAAAAAAAAATTATACCCATTCTAAGCTCTCTAATCACCAAATTTTTTTTTGAAATTAACCGTAAAAAATAATGTCATTTCCTCATTGATTTTCAATCAATTCTTGATGAGTTAGAGATTTTAGAATGAGTTAATTTTTTTTGTTATGAAGTTCTCCACACCATGGAAATCACACTCACAAAAAATTAACCTATTTTAAAAATTTTAACCCCGTTAAAAGTTAGTCTGAATCTAACGGTAAAAATAGGTACGCATTTTCATTGTTAATGTTCAACCAATTCTAAATGGGTTAGAAAATTTAAAGTGCAAATACTACAATAAACTCATATAATATAAGTGTATATTGAAAAAATGTGAGTTCGATACGGATTATAAAAAAAAATGTGAAATTCATGTATTAAACTTGAATTAAACGGATTATTGCGAACAAGCCTTAACTCTAGCCCTCTCCAGTATAAAATTCTGGTTCCGCCCCTGTTAAGTGGGTGAACTACGTTTACAACCAGTAGTTCTATTTGAACCGACCATTTTACAAAAGTGGTGCCCGATGCTTATGTGGCATAGTCGGTCCTACTGCCATGTATGTCAAAAACCCCTTCAAAATACTTTTGGGAGGAAAAAAGTGGTAGGTCCTACCCTGTCACATAAGCATCGAGCACCAATTTGTAAAATGGTCGGTCCAAAAGGTATTATTGGTTTACAACAGAGACACAATAGATAATTTTTACCTCAATAATGATTTTTGGACCTACCATCTTACAAAACACCAGCCCCTTAAACGCTTTGAGCGTGTGAGTTAGTTGTCCATCCTCTCCATATGCGCAAGCGAGTGGATGTCTAAATGTGCTACGCATGAGTTGGCAAATTATGTAATGCATTATTATTATAAAAAATAAAGATTATAGGTTGTCCCATTAGTGACTATGTATAATCTAATGTGATTTAGAAGTTAAAGAGATCACCGTCCAAAAAAATCAACCCTTGGATCAACTCCATATGATCCCACTAGCAAGTGTAAATAAATAAATAATGTTACTAGATATAACTTGTATTTTTGGGTGTAAAAGGGGTTTTGGGTTGTTAATGTAAATTATGTGGCATGTTATGAGGTGGGATCATCGGCACAGAAAATCAGTTATTATATCAACTTCGTGTAGCACCAACATTAGGTTTAAACGGAGTGTAATTATTATAGAAATAAAGGGGCAGGACATGATTGGTATTGAATGAAATATATAGCAGAACATCATGGGAATACAGCATGAAGTGGAGGGGCATTTTTACGAAAATAAAAAATAGCACGCAAGGCCACCACGGCTCACCGGCTCAAATTAAAGCCTCTTAGAAGCCGCATTAATAGTTTAGATATGCTAGATGCTTATGTGGCAGGTGGGATCTACCACCTTTCCCCTCTCAAAAGTGTTGTGAGAGGGTGTCTAACTGATGTAGCATTGGGACCGACCATGCCAGTTATGCTTCTGGCATTTGATCAGGAAATTGGTCGGTCTGGACATCAATACTCTTTTTACCTTGTTAGGGGTCGTTTGTTTCGAGGATTTTGAATCAACTAATAAGCTAGAATTGGATGAATTGTATCCAAACGAATGACGGAAACGAACTGAATTCAATTCTTCAGAAATAAATTATTTCGTTGTGTTTGATAGCAAAGAAGTGTGTTCCACAGAAATATGTTCATTTCCACCACTTCTGCAGAATTATATTCCTTGGGAGACCAAGGAAGCCTATTCCAAGAAACTACATTAAAAACTAACTATTAGCCACACTTTTAAGTTAGTGGGCCCCTAGTTTCGTGGAATTAAAAATGCAAACATACAACGGAATCTGTATTGTTGCCGCAAAATTAACACAATTCCGTGGAATTCAAACACTATCAAACATAGCTATTGCCCTCAAATACTCCATTTTAATTGCATTTTAGTGAGAGTGCAATTGAAATCTTCTAAAAAAAGTGTAATTGAAATAAATTTTTAGGAAATGTTTACAATTTTATGAAATGACAAAATTACTGTAACACCATGAAAATTCTTGTGTGGGCCTTGAAAAAAACCCATGGGCTAGGCCCAAGGTTTGGTGCACACCTAATATTGGGTGGCATGTGTGAAGAGAGCATGGCAACTAAAACCATGCACGTAAAAGGAAGTAATGCAACACGTGACTTCGTGTGATGAGTGAGAGGTTGATGGATTGATTCTAGCCTTTAACTAAACTAGTACCTCATGCATAGAATGAGATGAAGAGTCGCGCAAAAATGCTTTTGCATAACAAGTGTAGGGTTAAATGCATAAAAATAATAGTTACATAGTTGCAAAAACACTTTTGCAGGGCATATATAGCTATACAACGCATATAGCTTACGTGTTTATATAAAAGTGTACATGCATGCATGCATGCACGTAGAAAATAGTACGTGCATGTATTTGTGTATATACATGTATATTTATATAATGTTAGTATTATTATTATTCTTACGTGAATAATGCATGCGATATATGAATATATATATATATATCTATTATCTATTATAATATACTATAGGAGAAGCCTTTGGGTTAACAAAACCCTCTCTCTTAGGAGTGGGTTAACAAAACCTACATTATAAATATATGGCCCAATCTATTATCTATTATTGGGTTAACAAAACCCTCTCTCTTAAGTGTGGATTAAAAAAACTAATATTATAAACATGGGTCCGGTTCCCACGACTTCAACATTTTGACTTAATCTATAACATCTTTCCAAGTCCGTAAATTACAAAAATCGTGCGGTTGATAAGACTGACCTAAAATTACTAATAACAGTCATACGGCTCGGCTCAAGTCAAGCCAAAGCTAAATTGTTTCCACATTTAAAATTTTTCTACATAAATTACGGAGGAAAAAATGGGAAGAAAATTCTTTTGGATATTTTCATCTTCTTCCTCACCAACAAAAGTGCTGAATTAGTTCCCCTTTGAAACCAAACTCTCTGCATATCAAAAAAATCAACTGAAAAAAAATTAATAGAAGCACTTTCATTCATCTTCCTCAACTTAGTTATTTGTTTTTTTTTCTCCATTGAAGACCTTTGCAACCAGGAATAAACTCGTTCTTCTCTGATTCTTGTAAAACTTGTATCAAGGGGTAAGTTCAGAATAAACTCAAAAAACTCATGATCTGTAAGGTATAGAATAAGAGGTATTTTCGAAATAAAACTAGGATTGCATCTTTTATCTCAACTCGTTCTTATCTGATTCTTGAAACCCTTAAAGCTTGAAGTGCAAATGTATGTTAGAAAAAATTTGCAAAGCTAAATTTAATTTTAAAATACTGAATTTTGTGGAGTTATTTAATGTTTTTCATTCTGTAATGGATGAACGAACTAAACCATTAAAAAACTCAATTGTTCATCCAACAAAATTGTTTTGATTGAAATGCTAAATTCAATTTAAACATTTTTGAGTTTCTTAAGGCTATTTAATTTTTTTCCTCCATAATGGATGACGAATTTGTTGTAAATGTTTATTTTGGACTGATTGTTTATCTTTCTTACATTGTAAAAATGTGAAAAACTGAATGCATGGGTCTACATATAGTCAACCGATATAAAAAAAAAGATTAAAAAGGTCAAAATTGAACCATTGTTTTGTGGCTTGTTCTATTTTTGTTATGTGTAATGGATGAACAAACTGAACTGTAGTCTGAACCACCAATTACATACGTTTTGTTCTACTTTTCTTGTTGACTCTATATTGTGTTGAGGTACTTGTAACGCCCCGTACCCCAAAATAAGGGACATTACCATCAGTCTACAACGAGACTCAAATCCGGCAGAGTCTCCCCTATAAACTGGACTTTTCGTCACCTAATAGACACAGTGCATATAAGAAATACGCAGCGGAAGCAAAATTTAAACAAGGATATGCACTAAAAATTTTCCACCTATTTTTTTTTCTCAACTCAACTGAAATCCCAACGATGTAGGACCAGGAGGAACCTGCAAATAACTACGACATTCAAATTTCTCACTTAACAAGGATATAACTGTGATAGAATATATAGTTATGTTTGTAATTTTCTGTCAAAATATATATAGTGGGAGAAGATAAAGTAGGAGTTGTATTCATATAAAACAAAGTAACATAAGGCTCACAACCGAGCCATAAATATCCACTGTAACTGAAGAGAGGGAAACCTACATTAAACCAAAAACAAGGAAATCCCTCGCCAAGAAAACCTCGTCACAGCACCACTAAGGATCCTATCTCGATCCTCAACCATCAACTGTAAAACCACGAAAATGATTGGGTAAGAAACTCAGTAGGTAGATCAACCATCCTAATATCATCACATGCAGCGATTAATCCGATAACATCTCGAAAGCATTTGTAAAAGTAGGAGTTGTATTCATATAAAACAAAGTAACATAAGGCTCACAACAGAGCCATAAATATCCACTGTGACTGAAGAGAGGGAAACCTACATTAAACCCAAAACAAGGAAATTCCCCGACAACCTTCCCCCGCGTCCAACACCATCAGGCAGTTATGTGAACCTCAGCTAAACTAGTTACTCAACACCACCACAAACATGGTTTACCAGGAAATAATCGTGACTTCCCAGACTTCCCTAGATGTACCTGTCTCCCTGACATCCCATACCGCCCTGAAGACAAAAACACCTAGCAAAGTCTCAAATGGTGTACCACATCCGGATAAGCATGATCCACCATCCTTGTAGAGAGTCTCCAACCTTTCACAAGCTTACCTTAGTGATAAAATATAGTAGTATATATATATCTAGCTTAGGCGTCTTTTAAGTTAAAGTTCGAAAACTATTTTGGAAGAACCCCTTTTTGAAAACCAAAATCCTTTTTTTTTCTAGAAATCCCCTTTTTGAAATTTCTTCTCTTTTAAGAATCTACATACAACAAGTGTAACTGGTCCTAAGGGTGAGGGACCATGGCAAGCCAACTCACTCACCCTCATAAGGGTGAGGATCCCTGGCAAGCCAAACACACTCACCCATAGGGTGCCGGACTATGACAAGCCAACTCACCCACCCCCGTAAGGGTGAGGATCCCTGGCAGGCCAACCCACGCACCCAAGTCTGCGGGACCTGGCAAACCAACTCACCCACCCTCGTAAGGGTGAGGATCCCTGGCGGCCAACACACACAGATGGGAATCCGAGTGGAAGTAACACAGGCACCAGTCCACCTAAGGTATACACGGTTCTCCGTGTCATCGTGAACCCTATCAAGCCCGGTAGTGAGACGCCACTACCGTCTTTAGGCGGCCACGGGAGAAATTCTTTTTTTTGTCACATTTTCAAAGTTGGGTTTCAAATTGGGAAAACACTCGACTAAACGGATTTTCGTCTCCTCCAAAGGTTTTCAATACATTAAACATGGTTTTCCAACATAACCATCATTTCACCCACATAAACCGTGATAGTAAAGTTTAAGTCGCATTTGTTCACAATTCGAGAGAAATATTTCACAAACATGATATGAAGTCAAGCATGCATATTTCCATATTTAAACCAGTTTCTCAATGTTTTCTTCATAACATCAATTGTTGTTATCCATATATTTCAGGCCATGCCTTGCATACAAAGTACATACATAACAGTTCGAAATATGAATTTAAAAAGGTTGGGTGCTATTAAGATGAATTGACCACCTACCTCAATGCTACCAAGCTGCTCAAAGAAAGGTCCTACCCATCGTCGATTCTCATTCAAGAGGCCCTCAATGGAAGGTACAACTCAATCCCTAAACTGAAGAAGGAAGAACAGGTAACATAAGGTTCTAATTAAGTTATAGAACCAAGATAACTAAAAAGGTTTAAAACCCAAAATTACACTCCTAAATATAAGAAAACCAACTAACAATAGTGGTTCATCTTCACAACCTAAAACCTTGGTTTTAGAAAATATTAAAAACATTTAATAGGCTTGAAATGCCTAAAGTAGTCCCCCTGTTAAGAATCAGGAAAAATGTAATAGTTTAGGAAAATAAACGCCAAAGATCATAGAAAACTCAAAAAATATTCAAACTAAAAGCATTAGAAAGATAACACCGAGATCTACCATTTTTGTGAAGAAATTAAAATCAGAAAACAATTCGAGAAATGAGAAAAGTACCAATTAATGATACATTTTGCAGAAACGACTAGTTTTCATAAAACACTAAATGTACTTTGAAAATCTATAAAATGCCATCTACTTATCCAAAAATCATGAAATTCTTACTGATCATACTTTGGATGTTACGAATCATTAGAAACTAGAAACACCCAATTTGGAGTTAAAACGAGATAGTTATGCAGGCTTTAGTGTAGCCTGCGCAGTAAAATCCGAGAGTTCAAATTCAAGGAAGAATAACTCAACTTGATTAAAACATCGACAAATCATCATAACTCATGCGATACACACAACCAATTCTTAAGGAAAAGCTCAACCAAACTAAGTATTTATACAAACATAATCCAATAGATTTCCAAAATTAAAGGTCTAAACAACTACGAATCCATCCCTAAGGCAATTCACAATGAAAACCCCAAAGTATACAAGGATTTACACCATCTAACCTCAACTTCAGCAAAACAGCAAGTTTCCCTAAGTAAACATCAATTTTATCTTTCAATAAAATTTCCATTACGTCTTCAAATTACCCACCCAAACCCTAACTATAAGAAGATCATGAAATCCAACCTGTTTATGGGTTTGGTTGTCGGGATCTTACCTTTAGTAGATGAATCCACACCCAAAAGCTTTGAAATTTCGAAGTCATAAGGTCTCCTTCACCAAAAATAGTCCCCCACATCAAAACACCCAAATTTCCACTCTCAAATCATACTAAAACTTCAACAAATCAGCACCTAAAACAAGATTAATGGTGAATCTTAACTCAAGCACCATGAAATTTGCTCCAGCAACATCTTCATCTTCTCTTCTTCCTTCTTTTTCTTCTCCTTCTTTCCTCTCCTTCTTATTCTTCTTCTTCTCCCTGCCGGAATGGCAGCTGCTGCTGCCGGCAGTAGCTGTTCTTCCTCTCCTTCTACGTGGACAGCAGCAGCTGCTGCTGCTGCTGCTGTCTTCTTCCTCTCTCTCTCTAGCAGCTCTCTCACGATCTCTCCCTCCTTCTCTCAAAGTCTCTCTTTTGTTTCTTAGTTTCTTCTTTCTTTCCTTTTTATTTTTTGTGTGCTGCTATTTATTTATTTATTTTTGTTTGTTTTGCTTTATTTCTTATTTATTTTATTTTTTTATTCTTAATATTATTAACAGGGTTTTCACAGTACTAACTATATACTATGGTGAATAATAAGTTTTTTTTTTCAGAATCTTTATGGCTTCTTATAAATTTAATGGCTATTTGTTTCCTTCACATTGTACTTATCATGTTTATATCACATTCTGCAGGATTGAATAACTTGAAATATGGATGCACGTTACATGAAAAGTACATTTTTGGGTTCAGATCACGTTGAGAAGAATGCTGATTTTCTTGATGGTTCATCAGATGTTGAATTTATGGAGTCCCTTAATGAGAAAGACAATATTTGTGATACGGAGTCCCTTAATGAGAAAGACAATATTTGTGATACTTCCACTCCAAACAAGGATGCTGACAATATGAAGGCACCATATGTTTCAATGATTTTTAATTCATACGAAGAAGCAAAGGAATATTATATCGAGTACGGTAGACATAAAGGTTTTGGAGTACGAATTCGGTCAACAAATAAAACTCGTGTACGTATAGATCAAGTGACGTGAGCTCATTTGGTATGTTCACGTGAAGGACAAAAAAAGAAGGAAAAAATAGATGGAATAGACGAAATAAGTCGAAGTTGCAATACGGTCCAGTGTGGGTGTAAGGCAGAGATGCGAGTTCTTTATAATGACAAGCTCAATAAATGGAGAGTGACAAAATTTTCAGATCTTCACAGCTATAAACTTGTGACTCCGATGAAGAGGATGCGACTGCGGTCCAATCGAAACATGCCAAAAGCAGTTAAGGATTTAACAGAGGCATTCAGTAGGGAGAATCTACAAGTAGGGAAAGTGCCTTCTATTTTTGGTGGTTCAACTATGGGATTAGATAGAAGAAGTTGCTATAATCACTTGCGGTCAATTAGGCGTCACGAGTTAGAAGTTGGAGATGCACAATCAGTTCTTAATTATTTTCAAATGAAGCAAAGAGAAAACCCCCAATTCTTTTATTCAGTTCAAGTTGATGAAGAAGGGAGAGCAGTCAATTTCTTTTGGGTTGATGCTAGATCGCGCATGAGCATTTCGGAGATTTTATAACGTTTGACACTACGTATAGGACTAACAAATACGGACTGCCTTTTGCACCTTTTACTGGGGTGAACCACCACTATCAATTCATACAATTTGGATGCGCACTTCTACAAGATGAAACTGAAGTTACTTTCTTATGCTTGTTTAATACCTGGCTTGAGGCGATGGGTGGTCGTCATCCAACATCATTCATTACTGATCAAGATTTTGCCATGGGTGTTGCTGTTAGGAAGGTGTTCCCTAATACACGTCATCGTTTGTGTCTTTGGCACATAAAGAAAAAATTTGGGGAAAAACTATCCCACATATATTACAAGAAGTCGAAGTTCAAACGTGATTTGAAAAGATGCATCCATTACACATATAAAGAACAAGATTTTGAAGAAGTGGACTGCTTTGGTTAAAGAGTTTGCCTTAGATAATAATGAGTGGCTTAAGCATTTATACGAGATTAGAGAATCTTGGGCACCACTATACCATAGAGATACTTTTTTTGCTGGAATGAACACAACAGGTCGCAGTGAGGGAGTAAACACTTTCTTTAATGAATTTGTTTCATCAAAAACCAATCTAAGGGAATTTGTGGTTAGGTATGACCAAGCGTTGAAGAAGATTGTTGAAAGAGAAAATGAGGAAGATTATGTTTCAGAACATAAGGATCGGATTATTGATGAGAACAACCTGATTTTAAAGCATGCTGCAACCATTTATACATGAAGCATGTTTGAAAAATTTCGTGAACAGCTGGTAGACTCAATCCGCTTTAAATCTGAAGAGGGAGAAAGTGATGGGGTTTTCAAAACATACTTAGTTACCGCTAAAGTTGGTTTCACCGAACAATTTAGTTTGAAGTTGAAGCCAGAAACGTATGAGGGACATTGTAGCTGCCAACATTTTGAGTTCATAGGATTACCTTGCAAACATGTGTTGCGAATCCTCAACAGACTTGAGGTAGATGAAATCCCATCATTCTTCATCTTAAAACGTTGGTTGCAAGGAGCTAACTCATTTAGATTAATAGATGGAATTATTGCAGGGGATAAATATGACTGTGACGAAGCACTCAGACTTAGCCACTTATGCCGAATATCAACACAAGTATGGTGTGATGCTTCAAAATCTAATAAGTTGTACAAAATAGCACTAGAAGGCATCGAAGGAATTGTCAAACAAATAGCACAAGAGGCTAGTAAAATGGTTAGAAGTGATGATGATGATAAGATTGAAACTTCAAAAATTCTAGAGGAAAGTGGAACAATCCAGGTGCCGATTCAAGACCCTCATATCTCAATAACTAAGGGTAGACCTAAAACTGATGACAAGGGGAAGGGAAATATCAGCAGCACTGGTCGATTTAGGAGCTTTATTGAAGTGTCATCGNATCTCAATAACTAAGGGTAGACCTAAAACTGATGACAAGGGGAAGGGAAATATCAGCAGCACTGGTCGATTTAGGAGCTTTATTGAAGTGTCATCGCAAAAGAAGCGAAAATGTCACTTATGTAATGACTCGGGGCACAATAAAAGAACCTGTCCCGAAAAAGCTACAAAAATTTGAAATTGTTTTGTAATTTCATTTTGCAGTAATGCAGTTCTTTATAGTGTATGATCACTAGTTTCACAAGTTCGATTGGAATGAATGGCAATTTGGTTCCTTTTTCTTGATTTTGGGTAATATGACTTGTTATATTCAAGACCATATTTCAGTTATTTCTTGTACGATTTGATCTCAAACCCTGATTATATTACAAATTTTATCATTGTGGTTAGCCAAATATTACAAATTTGAAGACCATATTTCAGTTGTGCCTTTTGTAGATCATTCACACAGAGAAGATAACTAGAAAAAGATAGGATTTTACAAAGCTTCCTCAATTCATGGATGTTATCATCATTCTAATGAATCGAAACTTGTTGTGCCAACAAAGAAATTATTGTTTCTGAACAAGGCATGCATCATTGCAGATCTTGCTAAAAACTTTAAAACTTGATGGATAAGCTCCAAATCTATAGACTTTGCACAGAGTAAGAAGAGGAGTTAATTTCTGAAATGAATTCCCAAGATATATTGATCAATTAACATACACATCAATTAATATACACAAATTCTACTCGTTACAAGAATTCAGAAGATCTATTGATCAATAAATAAACTCAACTCAATATACATAATTCTGTTGATTACAGAAATTCTCTACTCAGTATACAAATGTTCTGTCATTACATAGATGAACACATACAAAGTATCTTCTCAATTTGTAGACTCCTTAAATTCACTATGCATAATCGTCCTAAATCAGTCTATAAGTTAACTTTCATCTTCTTGTTTGAAGTCCTCGATCTTGCGTTCTTCGACTACATCCAAACAGACCAAAATTCCCTCTTCGACATCAACACCGTCATCTTTCAATGCCCCTAATTTGCTTTATAAGGGAAGCCCTTGCAAGCACAAGATTGAGTCGAATGTCTAATTTCTGACAATCAAAACACCCCATAAGTAAATCAGTTAAATGTAATAGTTGATATCGGATCTCACTCTTTTCATTTTTAACTACAATCAGCAAAATATTTCAAGCATTATAATTCCAAACCAAAGTCCTAACATATCTCAAGCATTTTCATTTCAACTACAATTAGTAAAAATAAAAGTTCAAAATATTTCAAGCATCTCTATCCAAACCACAATCAGTAAATCCAATGACTAATAGTCAACAAAAGACATAGTTTTCAAGTAGAAGTTGGACAAGCTGCAACTAAATTTCTAGTACATTATAAAGTGGAAAAAATTTTGTGTAATGGTTTCTTTCATTTCTCCCTATAGACTGAAAAATCAAACCACAAAGATACCACCACAGGGATAGAGTAGAAAAATTCTGATTCTTACATATGTACTTCAGCAGAATACAACAAATAATTCTACTTCTAACCTATTTTATAGTAGAAAAATGTAAAAAGAATTAATCATTTGGTAGTTCAGGCCTTGGTGCAAGGGGGATAGACAAGAAAAAGTAACAAATCGAGAGATACAACTATGAGATTTTTTATGTAGTAACCCAATAAACTTACATACCCAAACACATAAACCCTTCTTTCATCAATTACAGAGAAAAAATGAAAGAAAGAAAAGAGGAATCATTAATTTTTTACCATTTTAGATTGTAGAAAAAAGAAAAGAAAAACTCAACATTAATATTATGGTTCAAAAATAATTTTCTAATGATCAGATTCAATTTCCATTATAGAATGGAAGGAAAAAAAATCCTAAAGACATGATGTACACCACATTTTAGAGTTGAGATAAAAGATGCAATCCTAGTTTTATTTTGAAAATACCTCTTATTCTATACCTTAAAAATCATGAGTTTTGTGAGTTTATTTTGAACTTACCTCTTGATACAAGTTTTACAAGAATCAGAGAAGAACGAGTTTGTTCCTGGTTGCGGAGGTCTTCAATGGAGAAAAAAAAACAAATAACTAAGTTGAGGAAGATGAATGAAAGTGCTTCTATTAAAAAAAAAATTCAGTTGATTTTTCCGATACGCAGAGAGTTTGGCTTCAAAGGGGAACTAATTCAGCACTTTTGTTGGTGAAAAAGAAGATGAAAATATCTAAAAGAATTTTCTTCCCATTTTTTCCTCCGTAATTAATGTAGAAAGAATTTTAATGTGGAAACAATTTAGCTTTGGCTTGATTTGAGCCGAGCCATATGACTGTTATTAGTAATTTCAGGTCGGTTTTGTCAACCGCATGATTATTGTAATCTACGGACTTGGAAAGATGTTATAGATTAAGTCAAAATATTGAAGTCATGGGAACCGGACCCTATAAACATATGGTCCAATCTAAAACAATTAAATTTTCTAATTATCTAATAAAAAAATTCAAAATTTTTTTTTAAAAAAAGTCCCCGTGCCTTGCACGGGATATGGGGGCTAGTAATATACTATATGAGAAGTCTTGGGTCAACAAAACCTTCTCTTTTAGGTGTAGGTTAAAAAAACCTACATTATAAGCATATGGCTCAATCTATTATCTATTATTGGGTTAACAAAACCCTCTCTCTTAAGTAAGGGTTAAAAAAATCTACATTATAAACATAAATTCAAATTCTAAAACAGCTAAATTTTTTAATTATCTAATAAAAAAAATTTAATTTTTTTTTAAAAGAAGCCCCCGTGCCTTAAGTTTTGGGTCACCCCAAACCCACGGGATATAAGGGCTAGTATATATAAATATGAGAGGTTTCATATAATTAAATTAAATTAATGCATGCAAAGGGAGGTATAGGTGGGGACATACATACCTTGGGTGTATATATATATATAGTGAATTTAGAAACCGTGTGGATCCCACTATAGTAAAAAAAAACCGTGTAGAACCTAGAGGAATAAAAATATTAAGTCTTGGGGATCACTCTAGGTGAGTTGGGAAGGAGATATTTTAGGAAGATAAGTTGTAGAGAAAATCTTAGAATTTTAGAAGAAAAAAAAAATAAATAGAAAGAGAGAAAGTGTGGTCGATCTCTCCATAGGAGAGGATCCACCCACACATGCTAAGTTTGTTAGAAATCCCATTTTTTCACAAAACTTAGAAAACTTACCCTAAATTAAAGATAGGGTTATTTTAGGTAATCTAGCAAGATTTGGGATCATCTGAACCGTTGGATCTAATCTAGGGACACTTGCGAACATCCTAGTAGGTCTTTATAAATTTTAGGAAACTATTTTGACAAAAAAAATAAGACCTACTTTGTGGGAGTCGGCCAAGCCATGAAGAGGTCGATCTCTCCTCTATTCTTTCCCTAAAATTTTGTTATCTAATTAGCTAATCTTTTCATTTAGATAAACTTGAAATACTAGGGTTTCTCATTAAGTAAAAATAATGTGAACCCTTGGATGGTGATCAAGTGATCACCACCATCCAAAATTAAGAATCCCTAACTGTGTAAGCTTGTGAGGGTAGGTTTCCTTATCAAATAAAATTCAAAATCTCTACTTTGGTCAAAGAAGATAACTAGGAAAGTGAGAAGAGTTTTAAGAAGTTAGTAGAGATAGAGAAGATCTAGGGAGGGAGGGAGAGATCGGCTATAATAGGGCCGACCCCTCAAAATCTCTCCATTTTGGGAGAGTTGAACAAAAAAATGAGGAGGAAAACGGCAACTTCAAGGGCCTGGTTTGGTGTTTTCTTCTTCAAAAACTTAGAAAAAAAACTCAAGGTTCTAAAGCTTAGAGGAAGGGGAAGAAACTAGTGGATCAACCGTCATTAAATCGCGCAGTAAAAGTAGGGGAAATGCTGGTAGTTTGTGAGTATAAACTTATTGTTTCCTTTTGATTGAAGTTGAATATATATTCATGAAGGGCTGATTTCCATGAACAAATGAATATATACATATATATGTTACATACGTTGATATCATATTTATTTCATGATGTATAAATTCCATGAAAGATAATGAAGAAATCGTTATTCTAATAAGTAATATTGAGAAGTGATGCATGGTTTAATGGGTTATTCCAAATTATGTCCTCCAAAGCGAGGGATTCCTACAGAAGATCGTACGATGTACGATAGAAAGAGAAACCTAATGTTTAAACAAGAAAGCGAACAAATCATTCGGTCTGAAATCATCGGTAATGTAGATGTTAATCGTTTTGATGTGTTGATGTTCTACATATTATTTATATATATATATATATATATATGTTATGATATTATACTGTGTTAGATAAAATATGAATCCCTACTGAGCATTGGCTCACCTCGTTCTTTTTATTTTTCACTAATCAGTAAAAAGAATACGTCGTAACGCGAGTTGTGGCGTACTCATGAGGAAGAAGACTAGGTAGGTCTTCTATGAACATTATTTTAGTTGTTTAATACTTGAATAAGTTTGGAAAGGTTTTGATTTGAGACTCTTTCAGTTTTTGGATAGTAAGCTGGATTCTTGATCAACAGTTAGTATTTTGAACATAATTCATATTTCATTCATAGGATTTTAGTTTGGTCATATCTTTGGATTCATGAGATCTAGAGGATTAGTTTGGTCATATCTTTGGTCATATTTCATTCATAGGAACTTATTCTCAATGGATAAGTTTCAATTTTATATTTTACAATTTGATGCATGCGTATTGGAAGGTGAAATCGATTTTACATATGCTAGATTGCGCCTAGATTCTGGAAGAATCCCTTGAGAATTAGACACTGACCAAAACATGAAAGATGTGCGGCTCTGAGTCAATTTCAGATGACGAATCCTGATTCCAACACATAGAGTGCAAACTATAAATTTTTAACTGAATATCATGCAAAATCTATCTACTGCATGAGGTATAATTAAAGTGTTATTTTATGTATGTTTTTCTTTTTAAAAATTATTTTAAAAATATTATGAGAATGTAGATAGGTTTTTGAACAAAACCCAGAAGAGTTACCATTTTGAACACTTAATACGTTGCATAGCGTCCAATAAGTTTATATACTTACTGCTGGCGTGTTTTATGAAATAATAAGGCTTAAGGTACGTGGACCCTAGAACCCTAGTCAGACCCAATGACTTGCTTGGGCTTATGGTCAGGCCTAACCATATTAAGTTTTGTTTGAAAACTCTAATTTAGACGTAGGCCCAGTTTTACTTAGTTGACAAAGACCCAAACCCAGTTTAGTTGGGCCTGAGCTGACCAAGCTTAAGAGAGATGGACCAAGACGTATTTCAAAACCCACTTAATTAATGTTTTGGGCTTTGGATATTTCCACCCAAGTGTAATGTAAGTACACCCAAGGTCCGAGATGTTACAATTACTCTATAAACACAATAAATCTAAAAATAAAAATACATTTATATCCCCATAACAATCATACCACGCTGCAACTTTATAATTTCGAATTGCTTAAACTGAAAAGATTTTCAAAAAATAGAGGGTATATATATAGTCATTCCAATATTGATGTTTCTCTGCGTTTTTCACACGCCAATTGTATTGTATATACACCTTAATGTAACCTAGGCAACAGTCTCCATTCAAAAAAAATCCTACATTTAACCAAACGATAATTCAATTATTGATTCAACAACCCGAACTAAAAGATTTTTAGGAATACGAAAATGAATTCCTAAACCTGAAACGAATGAGCCCTAACTAATCCTGGATATAAAATTTTTGACAAAGAATCCAAACCCTTTATTTCAATCATCAAATGGTTCATATTAAAAGGCCATACTATTGAATTTAAACTGTGGGATGATTGAAATTATGAGTTTGCATCTTTTGTCAAAACTTGGCATCCTAGCATTCTGACACTAATCTTAAAGTTTGTTGTTAAGATGGAGGGGTCCTCTAGTTAAGGGGCACCCCTAGAACAACCAAAATGGTTAAAGAGGAGGTCCATTCTGACATTAAACTTAAATCATGTAACAATAATAGAGGGGGATACATACCTTATTGCTACACTATCGTAATTCACTTTTTGTGGGGTTCACATGGGGTTGATTCAAAGACTGAGTTTTTGGTGAGGATGTTCTTTCACTATGTAGATTATCATATTTGAAAATTAGCTTATTTTAAAACTTCTAACACCCACAAGTCATCCCATTAAAAATTGGCATATTTTTTTGCTTTTTCTATTCTATTAGTTTCTGATAAAGTTTTGATGAGATTAGAACTCATAGAGTGCTCTAAAATCCAGATATGGTGATCAACATGGTGAGGAGAATATCCTCACCAAAAACCAACCCTTGAATTATTTCTAAGTGGGCCCCCAAAAAAGTATGTTGTAATAAGGTATGTTGTAATATCCCTCCTAATAATAGGAGTCATAAATCATATATATTATACTAATAATATTTTAATTATTTCATAACATAAATTAAATATATTGCCATGCTTAAACAGGTACGTTACAACTATAAGTGAAAGTCTTAGAGAAGCACTTCCACTTCTAAGAAGTTAGGTGTTAAAAGAAGTTAGTCTAGTAAAATTCAAACTTGTAGGTTACTAGGTATATCGTCGTGCCTCCGGCACAGCTTAAAACCTTGTCCATCCTCCCACACGTGCTTCGCACGTGTGGTTTGGATGTCCAAATGAGCTACGCACATTTCTCCTACGCGTGCTTTGCGCGAACCTACACACCTCCTACGCGCGCTTCGCGCTCATCACACGCATTAGGGTTTGGGTATTCCAGTCATTTAGCTCGTGGAAATTAATTGTCCATTCTCTGCACACGCGCTTCGCCCGCGTGGGTTAAATGTCCAAACACGCTACGCGTGTTGCTCTCATGCGCGCTTCGCGCGCACCCACACACGCGCTCTTGAATCAACTCTACACGACTCCACCATCAAGTGTAAATCAGGTGTAAATAAATAACTATGGCCACAGGACACGTCTGGTATTTCGTAAAAGAAAATAAGGTTATTTTGGCCATTTATATAATAAAGTTGTTAAAGGGTATAAGGGTATTAAAAAATATAATAAGGTTATTTGGTCATTTACTACTACGAGACACATCTGGTATTTTTGGAAGCTTAAGGACATTTTTGTCTTAGGCACAGGTTGTATAATTTGTCGAAACGAGGCAAAATTGCCCCCTTCCTGAATTGTATTATAGATTAAGTAAAAAAAAATTAGTGTAGCAATGTGACATGACTAAATGCAATATCACAAGGATGACGAGCGACGATGGTTGTGATAGTGAGGTGATAATGAGGTAGTAGTGGTGGTGATGGTCGTGGTAGTGAGGTGGTAATGAGGTGGCAGTGGTGGTGAGGTGGTGGTAGTAGTGGTAATGAGATGGCGAAGGTCAAGTGGTGGTAATAGTGGTGAGGTGGCAATGGCGATGGTGATGGTGATCAGGTGTCGACGATAGTGGTGTGAGTGTTGAGAATAGTCCCACATGGGATATGAAAGCCTTGCAAACCCAATATATAAAGATCTTGGGCTACTCCACTCATTGCCAATTGATTTTGAGTTGGATGCCTATGAAACGCCCCAATTTAAAATTCAAATCTCTAGAAGATTGAATTGTATCTCGAGGCATTAGGTTTACTATACAAGGTAATTAATTAGTACTAAACAAACCTAAATAGAGGTTTATAAACCTAAATCAAAGTTAAACTAAATCTACTCAGTCAAAACTTTAATCACCTCAAAATATGGTTAGGCCCAACGAAAAATTTGCCAAAATATCCCCTATATTTTTCAGCGAGATCTGAAACCTGTAATAAACCTGTAGAAGAGATGATTTATCCACAATAAATATTTTCTAAATCATTCCATTCGTCTACAATTGTCATATCATCTCATCAAGATCAACCTACCTTAATTCATCAAATATAATACCTAGTCATCCACTAGGCCGGATTCAAACCATAATTCTAAACCAATACTTCTCTCTGCCGATAAAAATAATACATAGATAAACTTTGTTCAGTGATACTATGTAAACATAAGTGTGTTTATTTTACATTATATAGCTCAAAAATATATATACAAAGCAAGAAAAATAAACTGTATCACAATTGAATAATTACAACACCTCAAGTATAATAAACCTGAGCTAATACTCTCCCTA
Source organism: Macleaya cordata (assembly GCA_002174775.1). Classification (NCBI taxonomy): domain Eukaryota; kingdom Viridiplantae; phylum Streptophyta; class Magnoliopsida; order Ranunculales; family Papaveraceae; genus Macleaya; species Macleaya cordata. The sequence goes on from MVGT01004231.1 coordinate 89,043, forward strand.
TACTAGCCTCCTCAATTGGCACAACATCCATTCTTCCATTATCTCCTCGATTTCCTGAGCAAAAATCCCAGTGAGAACTTATAATACTAACAGGTAGTCACCGATATGAATTTAAGACAATGCAGATTTTTAAAAAAAACTGATAAATCATAATACAGTAATGTAAAAACATTTGGTACCTTTACTACAACATAAACCGAAAACCATTCACATATACATACTACTTATAAACATAGTTTTAAAATTACATATTGTATTGCGTATCGGAACCCTAAATTTAAGATACGCATATGTATCGAATATCGTATATCGTAAGATATGCAAATATCGTGCAAAAATTGGATATAGGGTGAGAGAGTAAGTTGGGTGCAATTAGAATGTCTCTTTTTAAAATACTAATGTAATGTTTTAAAATGAAAGAGGGTATTTTTTTTTATTGAAGCAGAAACCAAGGTCTTAATACAAAAAACACTAAATAAAGGTGTTAATAGATAACAAAAATTAGATTGTTTAAAATAGGTTAGAATACTTTATTTTTAAACTTTTTGGGAAGAGAGAGAGATTTATTCTCCGAGTCTCAGCTATTAAAGAGAATAACATCAAAGACGATGGTGAAGAGGATGGTTCCCGGAGAGTTCGGGTACGGGTATGTCCAATCTTTTCTCACTCTCTCTCTTTCTCTCTTTTTGTTTCTCTCTCTGATTTTCCTTTGGAAATGTGGGTTAATTAGGTCAGATTTCCTCTCTCTCATTTTCTTTCTCTCTCTCATTCCTTATGGAGATCCACTGAGTTACGTTAAATTTGATCTGGGTATGGTTCCAATCTGGGATTTAGTTAGGGTTTTCTTAGGTTGGAGGAATAAAAATACCATATACAACTGATACGATATGGCAAAAAATATCATGCTATCGCGATATATCGCAATACGCAAAAATTGGCGCACGATTTTTTGGAGAAGCAAATATCGCTGGATATCGTATCGAAGCCCTCGCGATATCATACGAATCGCGTATCGTATCGCAATTTTTAAAACTATGCTTATAAGCATAAACAAAGCATCTTTCACCTTCATAATACTGGTAATGTAGTCCTCTTCGAGTGGAGAGGAAATGACTAGATGTTTCAGCTCCTAGTTAGTAAGCAAAATCATGTTCCAACTTAACCAATGTGGAACCCCATCTTTAATTCTTGATTTCTGACCGAGCGCTGATTTATCAATTTTTGTGAGAAGCACGCTGGCTCATGATTTGGGTTCAGGTGGACCCTTGACCATAATTTGTTGATGTAGCCGTTGTCGCGGTGGTCAGCTGTTTGACTTGTGCAGACATCTTAATGATTATTAAAATAATCCAGGAGTTGTTAAGCTTTTCAAGTCTTCGCCTAGGCAGCATGTAACCTCACCATTTCTAGATTCGTACAAAAAACCTATACAAACATGGTTTTCATAAAAGAGAAATGAAATAACCTAGATTTCAATAATTTTCCTATATCATGAGAGTCCCATTCCTGTCATGAGATAGGAAAACATAATGAAAATACGGAACAAATCATTATTTTTAGGAAGACTTCAATAATTTGTTCATGTAGGTATTACAAATCCATTTTTGGATCACCTAAAGAAACATAATATAATAATATAAGTTTTAGTAGTAGAAAATACTTTTTCTTATAAAAACCAACAACCATGCATATGTTGTGATTTTTCATCTAATAATAACATAATTCGGGGAAAGCCGGTAGTAATAATATAATCCGGGGAAAGCCGGTAATAATCATAGCTGGGGGTAAGCCTAGCATAACATATATAATCTAGGGAATCACCAACACATACCAAACAACTGGGAACCTCCATCCCATTCATCATCTTAAAACAACTGTACACCTCCCCCAACAGATGGAAGGAAGTAATATATATATATATATATATATATATATATAAAGAACCCCAAAATCCATTTGGTTTTAGAAATATACCCATCCCCAAAGCTCAATAACGATCTTATCTCGATTCTTTTGAAAATATAATTTATTTAACTATAAGTAAGAAAAGAATCATCAATATATTTATATATGTATATGACTCATCCATACATACTAATTACTAAAAATCTAGTTATTTTAAAATAAAATAACTATTACTGTTTTACATCACTATGTAAAACTATATTTTTAGAGAATCATTTTCACATCAATAGTACACAATCCAACTGTAAATAACATATTCAATTCACTTCAAAGATCCTAACTATTCACATTAATATCATACATAATAGTTTGGTCTAAACTCTAACTTAAATAGTTTCTACAAGGTCCAAATACCTTTAATCATTCTCTGTTAATACCTAGAAACCTTTTATCAGTTAAAACACCTTATCAAATCAAATAAGGACTTTAGAAAAACTACAAATAAGTTTCTAATAGTAGAGGTTTCTATAAATTCAGTTCAAGCTTCATTAAGTCCAGGAAAAAGTGTTGAACCTATTTTCCCCAAATCAATCTGTTATAACCATTAATTTTGAGAGTTTTAGAATTCTATTCAATTAAGTACAATTAACATGATCCCTAATTCCTCAAATTCAGTAAATTGAATATCTAAAATTCAATTTTTAACTAAATTAATTAACTACAATTAGAATTGAAAGTACAACCTCTAATTATTTGATTCTAAGAAAAACTTAACATTTTATCAAATTAGGAAAAGAAAATGGAGTTAAATTCATACCTTAGAATCTGAAACAAGATTCAATCCCCTCTAAAACCTTATTCTCTACTCTTTTCACTATTACTAACCTAGAAATAAAAAATTAAGAATTAAATGGAGAAGAAAACCCATTAAATTTGCTGGAGAAAAATGAAAAATCCTCAATCTCACCTAACTTAAAAGTTAGGATGAAAATTCCCATCCTTAATCTTCTCTTCCTTCTTCCCTAACCGTTTCTCTTTCTACCGTCGTCGTCGTCGTGATCATCACCATCGTCATCTTCTTCATCCTCTTCTTTTCTTCTCTCCCTCTACGTCATCTCTCTCTCTTTCTCTCGACATCTCTCTCCTTCTTTTTCTTTTGTTCTTCTTCTCTCCTTCTCTTTCTTTCTTTCTTCTTCTCCTTCTTCTTCCTTTTCTTTCTTTCTTCTTCTCTTTCTATCCACCGTACTCTTCTTCTCCCTTCACTTTTTCTCTCACTAACTCTCAAACTCTACTGTTTTAGTTTTACTGGTTTTACAAATCGTATGGAGAAAGAGGTGGAATTCAAAAAGAATTCCAATTCAATTAGTTAGAAGATAGATTTTAGAATAAGTTTTTGCTACATAACACACACACAAGTATGTGCACAAAGCTTATAAGGTTAGTTTTTAATACATCACACACATATATAAATACGGATGGCAAAAATCCCCACGGATCAGGGTCCCCACAGGGATCCGCTCCTAATGGGGCAGGATGGGGGAGGAAATTCCATCCCCGCCCGGGGACGGGGCGGGAACGGGGATCACATTCCCCACCCCGTCCCCGCCCCGTTTAGTAAATGTATATAATTAATTATAAAATTATCTATATATTTATTTAAATAATAATATATACTTATTTTTATCATATAAATATATATGTATGTCAATTATTNATTGTATTTTAACCTTTCAAAATAATATTTTAAATATAACTTTTTAAAATTTTTTTGCTAAGGTTGTGATTTGAGGTGGAAATGGGGACCCGCGGGGAACCCGACCCCTATAGGGGATTCACAATCCCCACCCCGCCCCGCCCCCGAATATTGATGGGGACGGGGATGGGGAGGCAAATCTAACCCCTCCCCGCCCTGTTGCCATCCCTATATATAATACAATAAAGCTTTTTGGACCGACATTTTTACAAAATTAGTGTTATGTGGCAGGTAGGACCCACCATTTTCCCTCCCAAAAATATTATTAGGGGTTTTCAACTTATGTGGCAGTGGGACCCATCATGCCATATAAGCATCGGGCATTTGTTTTGTAAGTCCGTCGGTCCAAACAACATCGCTCTATATAATATGTGTATGAACATCTAAATAAAGCTAAATTGATCAAAATCATGGGCAAAATCGCGAGTACATTCGATATTGGTCAAAATCACGTTCCGGATCTCGGATTGGTCATTTCGTGTTCGATTTTTGCGCGTAAGTATTCAAAATTGAGTATTTTTTCGAGATCTATCCATTTTTACAATTAGATTCTTCAAATAATCCTCTGATAAAAATTTCATTATTTAATCCTAGACTTAATTATTTTAACACTAAGCTTAATTATTTTAATAATTAATTGGTTTCACTGTCAAAGCATTGGACTAGACTCGACTTGACATTGACTGGTCAACTAATTTATTTTGGGTCATTACAACCCATAAACTTAATATGGTATCAAAGCAGGCCCACACGTGCTCCACGCACCCAATAGAGTTCTACAGGTTAGGCTCAAAATAACGCCACACGTGAGGGGGCATAGATGCCTACAAGCTTAATGGTGAGGTGGTAGTAGTGATATGATAGTGTGATAAGATCCCACATCGATCAAGTATGGGATTGGTCGTGGGTATATGAGCTCTTGGGTACCCATCCCTTGCAAGTCAATTTTCAATGGTGAGTTCTACCCAAGGGTTCATAATATTTGATATCAGAACTACACCACCATGATCATGGATACACTATGGAGGGTAACCTATAGGCTAAATTAAGATGCATTGCATCAAATATTGCTAGGTAAGTGAAAGCTACCAAAAAATAAAGAACTACCATTGAGCCAGTGTCAATAAAATAGGCCACCGTGGATGTTGGTTTCAGAACCATGGTGGAATGATAAGATTACACAACGACCAAGTATAGAATTAGTAATGGGTATATAGGCTCTTAGGCAACCTTCCTTTGCAAGTCAATTTTCAAGGATGGGTGTAACGCCCCGTACCCCAATTACGAGGGACATTACCATCAGTCTACAACGAGACTCAAATCCGGCAGAGTCTCCCCTGTAAACTGGACCTTTCGTCACCTAATAGACACAGTGCATATAATAATTTACGCAACGGAAGCAAACTTAAACAAGGATATGCACTAAAATTTGCCACCTATTTTTTTTTTAACTCAACTCAACTGAAATCCCAACAAGGTAGGACCAGGAGGAACCTGCAAATAACTATAACATTCACATTTCTCACATAATAAGAATATAACTGTGATAGAATATATAGTTATGTTCGTTGTTCCCTGTGATAATATATATGTAGTGGGAAGAAACAAAATAACATAAGTATTTACTTAAAACAAAGTAACACAAGGCTCACAGCCCGAGCCATAAAACCGTATCAAGACATCCACTGTGACTGAAAAGAGGGAAACCTACATCAACCCAAAACCAGGAATCCCTCGTCAAAA
>MVGT01004231.1:96719-110844 GCA_002174775.1 Macleaya cordata
GAAAACTCACCAAAAATTTCATCAAAATAAATTCTCTACTTGCATGCATCAAAAATGGGGTAAATTTGGTCATAAAACCCAATATTCACCTAAAACCTTCAACCCATCCATCTAACAAATTTCTAGGGCACAATAAAATTTTATTTTCTTCAAAAACCCCAATTTACATCACAAAAATTTTTAGATCTATCACATTTAGGTGCTGATTTTTCATCAAATCACAAAAACATTGGCCCATCTCAACCATTCTTCCACCATTAAGCTCAAAAATGAGATCTACACTAACATGCATGTAACAACAACACAAAATAACATTTTTTTGCACAATATTTCAGCTGAAATTTTCAGTTTTAAAGGCTAGAAATTACCCAGAAATTTAGAGGTTGAAGGAGAAGGAAATGGGTTGATTTCCTTCTCTTTTCTTCTTCTTTCTTCTTCCTTCTTCTTTCTTCTTCTTCCTTTTCTTCCTTTTCTTCCTTTTCTTCTTCTTTTTTTTTCTCTTTCTTCCCAGCTGAATTTCCGGCGGCAGCTGCTGCCGGCGTTAATCGCAGCAGCTGCTGCTGCCTCTCTTCTCTCTCTTTCTCTCTCTCTCTCTCTCTCAGCTGGTCGACAGCCTCCCTCTCTCTCACTGTCGACCTCTCCCTTTCACTCTCTTTCTCTCCTTTCTTTCTACTCCCTCATCTCTCTAACCCTCTCTCATCTCTCTCATAACTTAGCTAGGGTTATTACCCCCTTTTCCCTTTTTTTTTTTCTTTTTCTTTCTAACCAAAATACTAACTAAAATATATATACTATATATATATATATCTACAAATCAGATTTTCTTTCTTTTTTTTGTCTTAAACAACATACTACTAATATATATCTATACATATATCTATATATCTATAAAATTCAGGTTTTTTTTTTATTTGCGGGGTCCCACAATGGGGGTGGTGAGGTAGTGGTTGGCGAGGGTTGATGGTGGCGGACCTAACGTCGAGAAGAAAAGATAGGAAAGGTTGCGTTTGGTTCGCCCAAATTTATTTTTCTTGAAACTAAGTTAATTGTAATAAGTTTTCAATGCAACTAATCATTTTTTTACAGAAAAAGGATGGGAGAGCCCTCCTTTTTTGTAGATTGTAACAGATAGGACATGCACGAAAAGCAATGCACATTAGGTCCTCTCTTTTTTCCGTAAAATACATTTGGTGCTCCCGATGCAAAAATTTTAATTTTGTCACACATGCTGGTTTTCTAAAAATACAAATGGCACAATTACCCCTCCGTCAACTATACTACCTATTCTGTATCTGAAAGAAAAGTGAGGTGGAGAAGAGAGAGAAATAGTGTTTTTAAATTTCAAAATGCAATAACTTTTAATCTACAAATTAGAATTTGACAAAATTTATATTTTTAGAAAGTATTTTTCAAGATCTTCAAAATGAGACCAGACAACAATATCAAATTTTAAAAATAAAAAAAATTACATACCCAAGTATGCAAACGAGATTGTGTATAACAAAAAACTCAACGTGTATGCAAGTTATAATTTGCATAGTCCTTTTTTGCTTAGTTTTGAGCATCTGCACCATTTACAATATATTTGAATTTCAAATAAGCATATTTTGATGTTCACTGAAGTGTGTTTGTGGAGTTTTAACCTCCATTTGTCTAGTCAAAAGCTTATCCCAGTATGCATATTCTAACTTGCATAATCCTGTTTGCATAGTTTTAAGCTTTATTTGCACCTTTTAAATCCTATTTGTATTTTAAATAAATATATCTTGTTGATGTTTAGTATGGTATTGAAGTTCATGGTAATCAAACTCAAATGTAAAAGCCCATATATGCTTACTTATTTTGCATAATTCTGAGTATACAAGTTATATTGGGTTATTTGCATAGTCTAGTTTTTATCTTAGTTCTTTTTTTAAACTTACATGCATTTCAAATTTGCATGTTTGATATTTAGTAAAGTATTGAAGTTCATGGTAAACAAATTCAAATAAAGAAATCTATATTTTGTAAATTCAACTGTTGTATACAAATTTTATTTTGCATACTAACGTATACAGATCTGGGTTTTGCATCACTTTGTGAATGGTTTTTTTTTCTTCGAATTTGGTAGTCATGTCTGAGCTTGGTTTAAAGATCATAAAAAATGCTTTCCAACCATATAAATTTTTATTCAAATCTGAGTTAAATTTAGTTATAGTTATTTTAATGTTAAAACTAATTTAAAAGTTGACTTTTCTCTATCCACCAGCTGTCTAAAATAATAAGGGGTTTTTTGCCTTTTTAGCTGGATTTTTTTGGTAAGTGCGGAATCTTGAGTGTGGGAGAAAATGGTTGTCCTATACATGCTTTTTATTGTCATTATTATAGTTAACTTTAATATATTAATAAGTAAAAGAAGAATGGTGAACATTGACAAAACTTGGTTTTGAGGTGCGGTTAGTTTTCAATAAAGAGAATGGATCGAAGTACACTGGTTAGGAGTACATTGAGTATACATTAGCCTGTGGGGCCCACCTGGAGATGAATCAGGAGCTTATTTTGAATTAGGATATTCTCTCTATCATATTGATCATTTTTACAAAAAATTAGTCCATTCTAAAACTTGTAACCCTATCTTCTGGTGATTGAAAATCACTCAAAATTAACGATGCTTGAGCTATTCAAACTTCAGTGATTTCCAATCACCGAATGATACGGTTACAATTTTAAAATAGGCTAATTTTTTGTGAAGATGATCAACATGATGGATAAAATATCCTAACTTAAAATGAGCTCTTGATTCATCTTTAGGTGGGCGCCAGAGGCCAATGTATACTCAATGGCCCTGCTTGGTACACCATGAATATTCGCAAATACGAAAATTCACAGTTTATCATGTATTTGTAGATGATTGATGAGGGCATTTAATAACAAATATTTGGTAGGATTTGCAATGAGCTTATAAAATAAATAATCTAATTTTTTTATTTTATTTTATTTCTAATTTATAGAATTTTAATTAACACCTACAAGAACCATGAATTTTCGCATTTGCGAATATTCACAGTATACCAAGTAGGGCCAATGTACTCCAATGCGCTCTCTTCAATAAAATGATATAATAAAAAAGCTTTAGTTTATCAAAAGTCAAAATTAATTTTCATTACTTAAAAAACGTGTAACCTTTTGACTTCTCGATTTGTAGCATGGTTCGCCAGATCGGCGGGATCAGACCATCGGTCGATAATGCACCGTCCGTCCCTACCCAAACTCAACTCCTTTTGGGATCAGTGGGGATCGGACGATCCTATTACGGATCGGTCTTGGATCGAAGGGATCGTCTTGTCAACTCGTTGATCCCTGACCATACCTTACAAAAGACTAAGGGCTAGTTTGGTATTGCTATGACTTTTAAAAAAAAGTACTTTCTGATGTGCTTTGAGAATAATCAGCTGTGAAGTAAAGCAGGTGAGTGTTTCGTAAATAAATTTTTGAAAATACTGTGAGTTTTAAAAGCATCATTAGAGTTTTTAGTAAATTATAGTGTTAAAGTGCTTTGATTATGTATAATGTCTAAAATGGACATGATGCTAATTTTATTTTTATAAGTAATAATTACAAACTTATAATGCTAATTGTATCTTCCAATTAATCTTATTCATACAATTAATTTACAATGGCTTATGGGATCGCATATATGAAGATGATTTTGGGTGAGGATGATCTACATATTAAGGAGAACATCTAAAGAAACAGTATGAAGATCCTGCATTTAAAATAAATTACAAACCTCACTATTGGTTTCTAAAGAGGGGAATGTTGATACTATGAAAAAAAATTATGTTCTTACGCGCCACGTGTAAGGAGATAATTTTTTATGTGATGATGATTTTCTCACCATATATATTAACATATTTAAAAACTTAACCCGTTCTAAACCTTATAATTGTCAGTCAATCCAGTTGAATTCACTCCTTGCAGGGCCGTATCTGAGATTTTGGGGGCCTAAAGCGAAATCTTAAAACGGGGCCCCATAGATAAACTAAAAAAATAACTTCCCGATTTTTTTTAAAAATTACGATAATAAGAAATCGCTACAAAACTTAAACAAAAAAAAGAAATATAAAATTTAGTCTTTATTTATTTATTTAAAAGTGTGGCACCCATGTTACTTTAGGGCTGCCTACATACCATAATTAGAAAAAATACGTGGAGTTAGTATAGTTCAGATTCTCATAAAATTTTTATAAACAAAAGTACAAAACAATAAAATAGCTAAGGTTAAAAAATCCTAATAGAACCTTAAAAATTAAAAAAGAAAAAAGTGATGCATAACAAAGAATACAATTTGTCGAATTGTTATTATAATATATTTAGGAGTTTCTATATATTCTAAATAAATAATTAGTAGTTTCTATTCTAAATAATAAAGAAATAGAAATGGGAACGATTTTCATACAACTAGGACTATGATAATAAAATAATAATTAACTCATGTAGGGCCCACATGAAATACATCAAGGGGTTGATTTTTAGAGAGGATGATCTACATGGTGTAGAGAACATACTCACCTGAAATCATCCGGTTCTAAAACTTCTAACCTCATAAATCTGCCCCACGTAAATCAACGGTCAAAATAAAAGTTTAAAACTTACCAAATTTTTAAGGGCTAATTTGAGGGGGTTAGAAGTTTTAGAACAAGCTGATATATTAATATGATATACATAGTAAATAGAACATCCTCTCAAAAAATCAGCCCCTGAATGCATTGTATGTAGGCCTCACATACGGGGGGTTATATAAGAGGGGCTATATAAGGGGGGCTATATAATCTCACACTCTCTCTCTCTATATATATATATGTAATATATAATTTTGTGGGCCCTCAAAATTTGGGGGCCATATGCGGTTGCTTATGCCGCATATGCTCAGATACGGCCCTGCTCCTTGCTACATCTAATGCTTTAGAAGCGCTGCGGATGCTCCAGCCGAAAAAAGACAGGAGAATGACAGAAGAAATTGATCCTTTGAGAAGGCGTCTCTTTGCTAATGCACTTTCCAACTTGTTAGGAGTAGTGGCTTTCACTTGAACTGAAACTCTATCTTCTGTTCAACTCGGCTTCCTTAACTTTACTTTGAGGGCTTACTTTGTAGGGCTTTCCACTCGCGCCCACATATCAGCCCTTAAATTTGAAAAAATTTAGGCATTTCTTTTGTAGTTAATTCTAAACAACTTTTAGATTAAAAAAAAAAATTCAACTTTTGATGGGGTTAGAAATTTTAGAATGAACTGATTCCTATAGTGAAAAGAGCATCCTTAATGGAGATCAACCTTTTGATGATCTTAATAGGTAGAGTAACGTGGAAATTATCATAGGAGCAACAGGATCTGCCTCTTACAGAAGAATCTTGAAGGTAAAAAGATCAGCTCTGGTAACTTATCTCTCCTAAATCTAGACAAAATGAATGGCTGAATGTTAATTTCTAAAACAAAAAAAAAATAAAATAACAAACCAAATCTCATAGAAAAACCCCTAATAGAGAGAGGGAGAGGGTGAGAAAACATTTTGAATCCCTGCTCTGTGTGGTGGTGATGCGTTGCGGACTCCAGTAAGAGGAGAAGGACTAGAAAAGCTCGAACAATCGGATTGCTGGTCAATTAAGGAATTTTAAAATATTATGAATTAAAACTCGCTGCTTATTTAGTAAGCAGCTTCGAAAAGCATCCTACTACCTGCTTCCCAAAATTGTGGTAAAAACGTGGTTGCTTTTAAAATAGTCACTTTTTTTAACTTTAACCAAACACTTCAAACCTCAAAACTTCCTAAAAAAGTGCTTCTAAACCCCAAAAAAGCATTATCAAACGGGACCTAAAGTTGGACCATTTTTTTTCTTCTTCATTTTTTCTTCTTTACTCTCTCTCAATTAAACACTTTCCAAAATCTAACTCCTACATGACAAATCATTCCCGGAAGGATCGGATTTTTTTTATCTTTTTTATTTTTTTGGGTTTGTGTTGGGATCGGTCGGGATCGACTCGGGATCGGCAGTGTCCGATCAGATCACTGATCCCGAGTCTGCGAACCATGATCTGTAGTCATTTCAACCTAGTGTACTGTTACAATTCTTTTCTTTTCCTTCTTATTGTGTTGCCAAATTAACACCACTTATTATTACGAGCCATTCGAAATTAGTTGATTATTATACTAATTGCCTTCCACCGGGAATACTTTTAGGATATCAAAACTCAGAGTAGTTGAGCTTGGGATTGATGTAATCGACAACTTAATATGTAGCTCGAACCTAACCTTATTCTTTAAAGATTAAAAAATTTATAAAAAATATGCAAAGCAAAAGTGATTAGGCCTTTTTTTTGTCTTGTCTCTTAACCTAGCTTATTTGCTCTGAGTCTTTTGGAACATGTATTCAGTATTCCTAATTCTCTATAACATGTATAGTCACTGCTAAGCAATGTAACTCCGTTAGGGTTCAAATGTACATGGAAAGTTTGAGAAAGAAAAGTTATATTTTAGAGAGGAGAAAGTTTGAGAGAAAAGAAAAGTTATATGAGCATATTTAAAAAACTTAGTGCCAAATTCATGTTGATCAATGCGGGCTCAAAGCAGCCCAAATTACTGAAGGACCTAGCAGGCTCATTTTTTTTTATTTTTTTTTTCTATTTAAAAAAAAAAAAAAGTAAATCTTTCTCTGTTTTTCTCACCCTCTCAATCTCTCGTAGATTTATTAGAGTCTCTCCAATGCAAATATGGTATGCTTAAAAGTAGTGTCCCACGTAGAAAGCACATCCAATTTATTCTTAAAACTGTCTCTAATGCAAATGTGTTCATCTAATGTGAAGATAATGTGGTATGTAGATGGGAAGATATCCTCCAATCCATCCTCTTGTTCTAGAGGTTCACCTAGAGGATGTCTTCCCATCCTAGTTAGCAAATTTAGTTAAAAATATTATTTTCTCTCCTCTTTTTAAGCAAATCTCATTAAAGATTTCATTTTCTCTTTTCTTTTTTACAACTAAAAAAATAAAATATTTAATTAATTAAATGCCACATAGGCAAAACTAACAACCAAATCACATTTGCATTGGAGATGCAATTTTTTTTTCAACATAAATTGTAGATCTTTTTTCTCCACATAGGAAGCAAGTCTCAAGAGGATGTCTTGAAAACCATGCCACATAGGAAGCAGAGCACATTTGCATTAGAGATGCCCTTAGTAGCAAAACCTGTCACAAACCGCTGGTCGACTCTAATCATGAATTCTTTCAACCCAACTCTAACTCTGACCCATGGGTCAGGGTCGACTATGCTATTTAAAAAAATAAGTTAAGATTAGGATTAAACATACCTACAACCTTGACATGGTCGACCCTAACTCGTTGCCTTCTTTTTATACAGAACAAGGTCAAACTAGTTAGAGTTAAGAGTTGGAAAAACAAAAAACTAAGCCATTTAAAAAAAATGAGTAAAGGTTAAGGTTGAGCATATTTTTGACCCACAAACTCTAACAGGGTTAACCTCAACCGTGACTAGTTGCCATGTCTACTCTCTAGTCTCCTTCCTCACTCTTTTTCTCTTTTTTGAGCTCCATCTCTCTATCTCCTGAGCTAATTGCCAGGTCTATCTCTATGCAAAAATGATGCGACAAAGACTTATCACTAGAAGAAATATAGACTTGCCATAGTTAGGAAAAAGATGGAACAAACACACTTATAAAGAGCTGATCAGTACAACTCAGGGGCAGAACCAGGATTTTATATTACAGGGGGTTAGAGTTAAGGCTTATTTGCAATAATTCGTTTAATTCAAGTTTAATACATGAAGTTTACATTTTTTTTTATAATTCGTATCGAACTCACATTTTTTCAATATACACTTATATTATATGAGATTATTGTAGTATTCACATTTTAAATTTTCTAATTCATTTAGAATTGGTTGAACATCAATAATGAAAAGGTGTACTTGTTTTTACCATTAGATTCAAACTAACTTTTAATGGGGTTAGAATTTTTAAAAAAAGTTAATTTTTTATGAGTGTGATTTCCATGGTGTGGAGAACTTCATCACAAAAAAAGCCAACTCATTCTAAAATCTTTAACCTCATCAAGAATTGGTTGAAAATCAATGAGCAAATGACATTATTTTTTATGGTTAATTTCAAACAATTTTTATGTGATTAGAGATTTTAGAATGGGTTTAAATTATTTTTTATTTTGACGATGATATCAATGGTGAGGAGAACATCTTCATAAAAAGATCAGCTCATAAATCTCTAATCGCATCAAGAATTGGTTAAAAATCAATGGTTACCATTAATTTCAAACAATTTTTATGTGGTTAGAGATTTTAAAAGGGGTAAATTTTTTGTTATAATCATATCCATGATGAGGATAACATCATTACAAAAATATAAGCGCATTCTAAATCTCTAATCCAAATAAGAATTAAAAAATCAACGATAAAAAGGAAATTATTTGGACCTTTAATTTTGGATTAACTTTTGATGCTAATTTAATTTGTGTAGACTTCAAATTGTTCAAAGTAGAAAAGGTATCTGGGTTATAGGTCGGTTGGGCTTTAACTTAGGTGGGTCCACTAGTTATATCATAAAAAGATTAGAGAGAAGTAAATGTTGAAGAATGGAACTACATCGTAGATGATGTGCCCCATCGTCGCAAAGCTTTACACTAATACATCATTGCATTTTTGCATCGTTAGAATTTTGTTCATTAAATTTATTAGATTTGATCCCATGCATCTTTGGTGTAATTTATCTGTCTTGCAACACCTCATCTATTGGCTGAAATTAAGTACTAGTATATAGAAAGAGTCTTGCTTTTCGGACCGACGCCCCTACAGAACAACTGCCCGATGCTTATGTGGCATGGTGGGTCCCACTACCACATAAGTTGAAAATCCCTTATAACACCTTTGGGAGGAAAAAAGTGGTAGGTCCCACTGGTGCCACATAAGCATCTGGCACTAATTTTGTATAATGATCGGTCCAAAAAACCTTATTGATATAAAAAATGGATCTTTTCCAAATCTTACCCCAGACTACAGCCAGGGTAAGCCCACTAATGGCTCCGCCCCTAGTACAAAGGAAAATTACATTGAGGACGGATAAATTGCCCCCGAAAAAAGAATCTATTGATTGATTTAATTTCAATTGGTTTCTAGGTGCGATGATTTACTTCATGAGCGAAGTCTCTAGTTTAAGTCTATATGATAAAATCCTAGCCATGGGGTGTTTATACCTAACGATCAAGGAACGGTGGGGGTTGATTACTTGACTAATGATACGCATATCGAAAATAGTTGACACCGATGTTGATAGAAATTTTTGTGGGTCCACATAGGCATGATCTAAGGTTTTTTGAAGATGTTATTCTCACCATGTAGATCATCCTCAAGAAAAATCAGCCCATTCTAAAACTTCTAACCCCATCAAAAATTGATGGAAGTTCAACGGTTTAAAATAAACGGTGATGACTTCCATATAGTTTTTGATGGGGTTATAAGTTTTAGAATGGGCTAATTTTTTTGAAGATGATCTAAATGGTGGGAATGACATTTTCACAAAACTTCAACCTTTGGATCATCTCTATGTCGACCCCACAAGAATTTCGGTCAAACTTGGTGTAGCATTGCCCTATAAATACACCCCACCAGCCTGCTAGAAGAGCCCAAAACTAGAAGACTATTGTTCTATCGTGATGTTCACCCATCTGGCAAGTGGGTAAATAAAATCAAACGCTGGTTGGGCGAAAAAATTAACTCAACTGATTGATTGTTAGAAAAACGGTCGTTATAACGGCTCGGTGTAGAATAGTGACCAGAATTTTGGGTGAAAAGAATGTTTAAGAGCACGGCCAGTGGGTGCATCAAACCATCAAACCCATGAATATGTCATGGCCAGTGGGCGCCTCAAACCTTCAGAACCTTCACCTGAACTACTAGTTTGGGGTGGGGTTTAAGGGTTTAAGGTACTCGCGGGAGATTCGCGCGGCGCGTATATGTTACGCGGCAAGCCTAGATCGCGCAAATGTTACACGACAGATCGCGCAACATTTACGCGAAAAATTCTAATCCAACCGTTGGACCTCAACGGTTAGAATTCAAATTTTTTTATAAAAACTTACCTCCTCTTTATACCATTCACACCCAAAATCACCATTTTCTTATTTTCATCTTCACTCTCTACATCACCATTTTCTTCTTCCTCTCTACATCACCCACAACAGCAAGCTAATTTTTTAAGTTACAACAATGGCTGACAAGCAACGTGGTTCAAGGTACAGTTCGGAGGAAGATAGAGCCATTTGTCGCGTCGTTGTGATGATTAGCGAAGATGGCAAAACTGGTGCTAACTAGAAAAAGGATAAATATTGGGAAGTGTTTACGAACACTTTCAAACTCTTTTTGACAATCGGGAGGGCCGAAATGCACATGGAATCAGCAATAGATTTGAAACAATAAAAAAGAAGTTATGAAGTATGTGGGCATCCTGAGAGTATACTACAGAAACAGACCAAGTGGTTGGAGTGATTTAGATATTGTAAGTTTACATTTATTTTTATAGTGTATAATTATTATTAGTTTTAACAACTAATGATTTCACTCTATTTTTTTGTTTTATAGGTTCGAAACGCTCGAGATGAGTATGAAAGTCAACAAAAAAAATAATTCATGTTCCAACATTGTTTTAAAATTCTACAAGCCATGCCTAAATTTAACCCTGAAGTGGTCATGATGAACAACACCCAAGTCGGGCAACCAGAAGGTTATGGTGAAACATCAATTACAACTGGTCAATCTTCTCAGCCGAATGCCCAAAATGAGCCTCAGGTTGGTATTGAACGCCCCCTGGCACGAAAGCTACAAAAAGGGCCAAACGTCATGTGGCTTCCTCATCATTTTCTTTAGAGACCATGTGTAGTCAAGACTCTTCTTTTATAGATTTTTACAAGGAAACCCAGTAAAAAAGGCAAGATAGTCAGATTCAACATCAAGAAACCATGACGACTTACGTGAAACTGAAGGAGAGAGAGCTCAACTTACGAGAAAAAGAAGATGAGGAACGAATTATGTCCATCATGACTACTAATATGCCACCTTCCCAGAAAGAATATTGGGAAGACCTACAGAATGAAATTCTTGAGAAACGTAGGCGGTTCAGATCAAATTAGTTTTTTACTTTTTTTGTCTTAAATTAGTTATGGTTTATTATCTACTCGATGTATTAATTAGTTTAGTTTAATGTTGTGTACTCTTTTCTAATTTGAAATTAATTTAAAAATTTAGATGTTATGTGCTACGTTAATTAATTATAACGAATAAATTACTACCATCGAAATTATGATCACCAACAACAACATGATAGTGCTAGAGTTAAGATTACTACAACGCTTAAACAAACATATGTAAATATTAAATAAACTTTAAAACATCGATCCCCAAGTGATACCACGCTATTCTTCATATTGAGCACTTCCTTCTTCTTGAACATCTCCCTCAGCCTGAACAACGCCCACCTCTTCTTCTTCTTCATCTTCCTCCTCAATAAGCCCCAATCCAAACCTCATATCCATGTGTGTGCAACGAGATCATCTCGTAGCTCCTTATTTTTCGGTTTGTTTTGCATTAAAACTGCTCTATCCCTGTACTGGTCAAGTCCTATACCTCGTGGTGTTTGAAGACGAGATAAGTCACTATCACTGAACACACCTGTCGGATCGCGATGTTCGTCCTCAACAATCATATTGTGCAAGATAATGCACGTCTTCATTATTATATCTAGTTCTTCACAATCCCTTTGTTTCACCGTTGTAGCCACTATCTTCCATTTCGACTGTAGCATAGCAAATGATCTTTTAATATCTTTCCTCTTTGCTTGTTGTTGTTCGTTGAACTTTATCTTTTGTAGAGTATTAGCCACCTTGAATGATTTGACTAAGTTACTGTATCTTGGGTATATACCATCAACCAAGTAGTATCCCCAATCATACCGCTTCCCATTCAGAGTAAAAGAGGTGTCTGGTGCCTTACCGCATAAAAGATCGTCGAAGAGTGGTGACTTATCAAGAACGTTCAAGTCGTTGCAAGATCCAGGTGTACTGAAAAAGGCATGCCAGAACCACGTCATATGATGCAACCGCTTCTAGAACGATAGTTGGTTTGGAGTGTGTCCCTTTAAACTGTCCCTGCCAAGCCACAGGGCAGTTTTCCCTTTAACGATAGTAGGTCTGAGCGAAAGGAGACGATCCAAGTGCCATCGTCTGCTGAAAGTATTCTTGCGTAGGTGACGATGAACTACTGGGCGTCTGCCTACTCGAACGAGATGTCTCTCCCGGTGCTCCACCACGTAAGTTGTGAAGCGCCTCCTGAGTGGCACGCAACTCACGATCTCGTTCTCGAAGTAGTCGATGAGCTTCACCAGTCTTTGCACGGGCCATGACACGCATCTGATGAATAAGATCTGCCTGCTCCGAACATATCTTTGCCCATTGACACTGCAATTTAAGATATACCTGTTATTAATTGTCTTTTAGGTTGTAAATGAATATAGTAGTGTGTAATTTAATTATCTAATTAACTACTTATTGTATTATACATAGCAGGATCAAACGATGTTTCCTTCGCTCTAGATATAACAGGTACCGTACGGTTCTCTCCACTGGAAGTCGAAATCTCTAATTCCCAATTACAAAATTGGGAAGTATCAACCTCATTAGATGGACCTAGATAGGTAAAGCTCTGTGAACTACCAGAGGGTGGATAGGGCAGATAAAATGATGGATCTTGAGATGCGGCCAAACCAAACTCTTCTTTGTTCTTATTTCTTCGTAATGGTGGAAGGCCTGCAACTCTTGAAATATGTTTCTAGTAGCGCTTGTATGATTTGAGATCAGCTGTAACCAACACATACTGCTCCACAGATTACCATCCGACCTCTAACGCACTTGTGTTCTAGAACATTCGACAAACTTTCTCTATAGGGTGGGTTAGCCGCTAAACCTAATTCACCCTCAATCTAGTGCCAACAACGGTCACCAAGGTACCAATAACCGAGACGAGCCTCAGCATCCCATAGTATGACTCTCTGACTCGAGTATAGCCGGGAAACTACAACGACTGGATCATTGTAGAATTCATTGTCGATATAAGGCTGCCAAATGGTGCCCTCAATAGACCTCATCTCAATCTGCTGGCAAATGCTATGCTGAGAATTCTGGGCAGTATCAACCTATTTACGGGACCTCTGACTCTTATCGTAACTTATTACAATAGGCCAATTGTCTTCAATATATACTTCGACACGTAACTTCGGCAGTAGTGTCTGAAAATAAGTATAGAACCAGTACTGCGAATCCGAAACCGATAATTAGTAAATAACATCAAAATATACGAACTTAATGTAATTATCTAAATATATTATTTTGCTACATACCTCAAGGAGGAACCACATGCCGCTGAAGTTCTCAATACATCGAGAACACTCATCCAACGATCGATAAATTCTTGCAAGAATAGACTCTCCCCAATCATATGAACCTACAAATCTAAAGTCAATAAAAGCTAATAGCCATCCCGAGTGAACAGTACCGCTGGAGTTAGCAAAGAAAACATGGACGATCATCCACATAATAAATGCACGAGCTATTTCTTCTCCCTCTTCAGATGTATCCCACTCTTTAGATGCCAGTAAATATGACTTGAATAAAAACATAGGGATGCCATGTGTGCCTCGATAACAACGCTTTTTGCTAGCTATGTTATACATTTCTGGAATATTGGTCCACCCACCTGTAAAACGAATAAAATTTTCCGACCGAGATAAACGATTGATTATATGGTCGGGTGCATCAAGATTTGCCATCGGATCATAGGATCGAACCGGTAATGTGGGGTCGGCTAGTTCGTGGATATCATCCCTATAATTTATAGTTCTCTCTTTAGGGCGTTTAACTCCCTCAGCCAAATACATCCCTATGTATACTTAGCATTAGATGGAAAAAAAATATTAAAAACAAGCATTTTATGAACAAAATTTAACTACCCAAACAAATTAACAAAATAAACCTTAAAATAAAATTTCACAACTAACCATATATATATATATATA
>MVGT01004231.1:111801-122226 GCA_002174775.1 Macleaya cordata
AAATCACTCCAAAAATACACCAATGTGTCCGTCGCAATGTGAAGTAAAAGAATATATATTTTTTGTGACTGATCAATGGTTAAAATTTTGTAGATCTTCAGATATAAAATGGAGGTAAAAAAACGTTATGGTAAAATGGTGGAAGGAGTGAAGGAGAAGAAGAAGAAGAAGAAGAAGAAGAAGAAGAAGAAGAGAGGGTGAAGGGGGTCTGTCGTCGGTGGGGGGCATAGTTGACTCGCGCGAATGTTGCGCGACGCGTAACATTCCCGCGGTTAAGCTGGCCGCCCCACTGGCCGTGCCCTACCCCTAAACCTCAAACCCAAACGAAAATTTGGTGGGTTTGAGGTGTATGGATTCATCATTTCATCCAGAGCATGCGTACCCATAGGGTTTCAGTTTTGTGAGATGCGATGAATGGTCTTTAGATTTACTTTTCAAGAGGAGTCGAAGAGCTGCCGCCGTAAGTAGAATAACCTGTGGCTGAGCTTGGGTGAGTAACTCCCTCTCTCTCTACATCTCTCTCTTTTCATGCCTGGGTTTTAAGTTTGTATGTTGTTGAAGGTATTTGATGAAATCCTCAAATCTCATCCCTTGAAGTGTTTCCTGCAATGATTCCCCAATCTGTTTTAGTAAATTTTAATTTTACGAAACCCTTGAATTTCTGTTCTAACCAATCTTAATTTCTGAGGTTCTATTTCAGTTGCTCATGTCTCGTAAGTAAAATTGTTTGTATTATACTTTCATGTTAATAAAAATTGCTTTGTTACTGATCTAAGTTTCAGCTCAAGTGTAATATATCTTAAAAACAACTGCTATATAGTTTATGTTTAGTGAGAAGGGATCAAATGACCCATTGTTGTGGGCTCACATGGAGATAATCCAATGGATGATATTTGATTTCCGGGGATGTTCTTCTGAAACCTTTATCTTTGTACGTGCACTATTGAGAAAATTAGGTATTATGTATTGAGACCATCTCGAACATAGGTCTAAGGGGCTTTCAAATCCTGGTAACTAAAATCTAACTGGTTGAATGCCGACCTAAAAATCGTTATATGGGATATGATCCAGTCAAAATCAAAGATTGATTTATGAGCTTCAATTGCTAGGTTTTAATCTCATTTTGAGGTTCGCGGGGACTCGTAAATTCCCATCAACCATCAACCAACTGGCTTGGGTTGTCAACTGAAATACTTGCTACATGAGTTGAACCTAGTTTAGAAAAATTGATAAAGAGGCTCTTGACCACGTAGCTAGCTCATTCCGCTCGCTTGATGAATCACTTTTGTTATCATTCAGGAAGATGGTATCTAGTAATCTAGATGAGTAGTTAAAGTTGGGTCTGTTCAGTTACTTGAATACACCATGATACATGCAAGTTGGTTAGTCAAGCCAATCATGTTGGTTGAAAGTTGTTTTCAAGAGAAAAGTAGGTTAAAAACTAAAAAGATTTATGAGCATTAAGTGGCTTCACAATTTTCACAGTTTATGAAGGTTTTAAAATTTGCTTACAGTCTTCTACCTCTTAGGTTTCATTTATATCCTTGTTTTTAATTTCTTTTTTGATATGAGGGCATAGGTTTTATTTATAAACTTTTTTTTTTGGATATATATTTTCAGGTTGTTAACTTTCCATTTTATACTCCTTGTATGGCCACTGGCTGAAGGTGAATGTTACTTAGAAGCTCTTGAAGCACTTGATAGCCTATGAGGAGTTATGCTGTTTGGGAAGGCCTTGTCACTCTATGCTATGAGTTCCTTTAATCCTGAATGCTTCTGAAAGTTATTCAAATTATGAGGATTGTGCAAGGTTGCACCAAAATGGATCTAGTTTATGGATCCATAGTAAGTTTGAGCTTGTCAAATCCATTCATATTGCAGTTCTATAAAGATGATCTCCATTAGGTACCCTCGGATTTTCAGAAAGTTTTGGACAAAGAATGCGAAGGTTTTCCTTGAGAACCTAAAGCAATGCACATCTATGAGTTTGACAAATGAGGTATCTCTTCTCACCAGCCACTGCAAGGAGTCTTCAACAATTAAAGAAGCTGAAGCTTTTATGGCATTCATTGAAGAAGAACGTCGGTGGTGTTGTGGATTCTCCTGCTCTGCAAATTGTGGCTGGAGAGGTTGCCAAAGAATATGAGGGTTTGCCAATAATACTTGTTACACTTGGCAGAGCATTAAGAAACAATGGCAAATTTGTGTGTGATGATACAGTTCTTTAATTAAAGATATCTAACTTCACTTATATTGAAAGAATGAATTCCAAAGTATCTTCTTCTATTAAGTTGAGCTATGATTACTTGGAGAACGAAAAAATAAAAAAATGCTTTTTTGCTTGTTGCTTATTTCTGAATGAGATCAACTCATCATGGATGAATTAATGATGTATGTGATGGGGGATACTTGAAGATCTGGAGACTTTGAATTAAGTGATGAGTGGATTGCACAAAATGTTGGACAAACTTTTGGCTTTATATTTGTTATCGGGTCTATAAACAATATGATGTTGGTATGATTAGTTTGTGGATGCATGACATTGTTGGTGATGTTGTATCAATTGCACCTGAAGAGGGTACTCGGTTTTTTGTAAAAGTAGGCGTGGGTTCGAGAAATTGTCAAAGCATTACTACTACCTGACAACCGCTTTGCGTCCTGTTTCCAACCCACACATTGTTTTTACAAAAAACCCATTGCCCTCTTCAGATGCAATTGATATGGCCACATCACGAATGATGTTATGCATCCATACGTTAAATATGCCACCATTATATAGCCTAATAATGAACATGAATCCAGAAGTTTGTCTAACATTGTGTGTAATCTACTCATCGCTTGCTTCAAAGTCTCTAGATTTTCAGGTATCCCATCACATACATCATCAATTCATCCATGATGATTTGGTTATCTTCGGAAATAAGCAACAAAGCAAGAAGCATTTTTTGATTGTTTCGTTCCCCAAGTAATCATAGCTCAACTTAATTGAGGAATAGATTTTGGAATTCATTCCTTCAATATAGGTGAAATTCGATATCTGTAATTAAAGAGTTGTATTGTCCCACACAAGCTTGGCTTTGTTTCTCAATGCCCTACCAAGTGTAACAAATGCTATTAGCAAATTCTCACATTCTTTGGCAACCTCTTTAGCCATTATTTGACTGTTTGCAGAACATGAGAATCCACAACATCAATCGAATATGCTTTATATAGGACCAAACAACACCTAACAACACCTATCAGATGATTTTGCATTGCAAACAAAATCTAAGTAGCAGAAATTCATGTAAAAAAGGTAAGGATGAGGTCAAGATAACTTCCATTGTTGCTGATGGTTTCATGTTGATTATAACATCAATCGAATATCCCTTATATATATATGAGTCGGGTTATTGCACTATGTTGTATTGCATCACTTTTTTTTGTAGGGCCCACATGAAAATGATTCAGAAGCTAAGTTTTTGTGAGCTTGTTTTCTTCATCATATGGATCATCATATCAAGAAATAAGCCTATTTTAAACTTCTAACTCCCTAAAATCAGCCTTTAATAAATTAGGTAAATTTTAGACATTTTTATTAATCGTTGATTTTCGATAAACTTTTGATGGGGTTAGAAGTTTAATAATGGGTTGAGCTTCGGATATGATGATCTTTATAGTGAGGAGAATATCCTCACCAGAAATCATCTCCATGTGGACTAAACTTCTGAAAAAATAAGTGGTGCAATAGTGGCGCAAACAATGAGACATAGTGCAATAACCTGACTTTTTTGAATCAGATCTGCTGTTTCCATACACAATGCAAACCATTGCGGTTAACTTTGTTCATACTTGTTCTTTTCAATGTTATAAGGGTGTCCGAAAGAATCACGTCTGTTGTTTCCATGTTGCGGTGTACCTGAGTTTTTCCTGTTACTACGAGAGGAGAAGTGTGGAGATGTATTGCAAATTAGTGTAAGTTGAGCAATTTTGTACAGTACGTTACTCCGGCACACAAGGGGTAAGCTTTTCTTTCAAATACAGAAAGAATTGTTTATCTATTTCAAACACCATGAAATGTTTGAACTTCTCTTTGTGCTGCAGCTTCATTTTAGAAATTACAAGTTCCAAATTATTCCTCTGTTTTATGTACCTGTCAACTTTTGAAAGAATTTTGGTAATTATTCCTCTGTTTTATGTACCTGTCAACTTTTGAAAGAATTTTGGTAACTTCTTTAGAGATTAACTTTAATAATAGCTGTAGTAAGAAATTCAAATATCTGAGATACAAAGCAGGGGCCTTGTTTATCTTTCTTCATCTGGTAGGCCTGTAATAGCTGTCAATGACTCAATATTCAAGAATACACATAGATATTGAACCTCGTTACTAGTTTTAGTCCTTCCCTGTATATTGGATTTAAGTAGGTAATTCAATACGTTCTTTAGGAGGTCCATCTTAGGCTCTCACTTGAGTTCAAGTCGTTGGGAGTTGAACTAACGACTTGGGTTTGAAACCTGCCTACACCTTAACATGCTAACAATTAATTAACCAAAGCTATTGACAAACTTTGTTTTTGATCCCGCCCTTCCAGGTTGACAATTAATTAACCAAAGCTATTGCCTAACTATGGCGTCTTTTTTTTTTTTGATAAAAAGAAGTATTATATTAAGTAGAAAGCAAAGGATTACAAACAACAGCAACTGGAGTTACAGTAGAACTACCAACACAAACAGGAACAATATTTACAGTAAGACTACCAACAGAAGCAACAGCAGTAGTAGTAGACTGATCCTGAGAGAGAACATTAGACAAAAAAGAAGGAACTTCAAATCCCCAAGTGACAGTTAAAGAAAACCTACGAGCATAAGATGCTAAGCAATCTAACCTACGAGCATAAGATGCTAAGCAATCTAACTAACTAACTAACTAACTATGGCGTCTGACCACCCTCCCTTCGCGACTGGCGTATCTCTCAATTTGTTTCCCAATTATGAGGTATTTTCTTTATTTGATATGTAATTCTGTTATTGTTAATTTCTTTCTGGTAAAAAAATAAAGAACAGCTACTACTTCACCTCTGTCCGCTTATAGTCTGTTTGGACAAGGAATTTTATGGAGGGATTTTGTGGGACTAGGGATTTAGTGGAAATTATATTTTGCCACCAAATCCTGGTTCCCACAAAATCCCTTGTCCAAAGACTATTAGTGTATAAAATTTAGAAGCATGTAACAACCTTGAAGCTTATATTGGGTTTCATTGCTAGATCTAGATGAAGTAGGATAATCCCTTGCTTATTGATCTCGAACTTATATAGTGTGATTGGACAGGGGATTTTAGGGAGGGATTTTGTGGGGACCAGGGATTTTGAAGAAAAATATAACATGATTTTTCCACCAAATCCCTGGTCCACACAAAATCCCTCCCCCAAATCCCTAGTCCAAACAGACTAATAGTTCTTTTGATGAACAATTTTTTATTAGTTTGCTAAACAGCTTTTCTCCAATTTTTTGAAGAAGATTGCCATTTTTGTACACACTATAATTTCTTCTTCAATTGTATGTTGCAGCAGGATAACGAATGAGATGTAATCGTTCGCAAGCAGGGCACGTAATGGCCACTACAGTTGGTGGTTAATACTGCAACTTTTTCCGGTCGTAACTATTTGTATTTTTTTTTTAATTTTATTTAATGAAACAAATATTGAGTGTAAAATCTGAATGTATTAATGAAATAATTTTTGTCAAATTATTAATTTAGACCACAGTTTTGATGAATAAGAATTTTGAGTGTCCATTAATTCCAGGCAATTTTTTTTAGGTAATGTTAAAGGAGGATTTGATTCGTTTGGGGGTGGCATTGTTAAATTGGCTTTTAGTCCAAAATCATCTTCTAACTTAAAACTCATTTTACTAAAGGGTGGTTCTATTCATTTTTTTACATTCCACTAATATTAAGTAATACACCCAATCTTTACTACCATCATCTTCAACACCCCCATTCTATCAAATTTAGATTTTTTTTTCCCTGATTCCTACCTTTCCCCTTCGCCTACTTCCACCACCATCATCATCCACAACCATCACCACAATCCCTTTCTCTTTAAACTTTTTTCTCTCACTAAACCCCTTCACCACCACCGCTCACCTTCATCTTCCCACCCCCACCCCACTCTACCGCCGTCACAGAGGTTTTTCAGATCTGGGGAGAACAAGGTGATAGGGAGAGAGAGAGAGAGTGGGAGAATGAAGATTTGGAAAAATCAGAACCACCCCTTTAGTAAACCAAATTCATCTCCCATCTTATTTTAGATATTTTGATCCAGCCTCAATCCTTGCTACCCCTCCAATCAAATCAAATCATCCTTTAACATCACCTTTTTTTATTTATGGAAAAGAAATAGGTTAGTGAAGGTTGTTTTCAAAACAGTTCGTTGCTTTTAATTCTTCACTGTATCTGTTATTCACGGGAGCCAACTTATTAATAAATTATTAATATTTAAATATTTAAATATTAAATAGTTATTATAACTTTTAGTTATACTCCGCAAGTACGTAACACGTTTTAACCATTCAATTTAAAAAATATATTATTTCTACATTAAATTACTAAATAAAATAGATTATTAAAAAAATAATTAAAAAAATGAAGCATTAAATAAATTTTCTTCAAATAACCATGAGCCGAAAAATAAAAACAAAAGTAATCCTAATCTCCTAAATATAAAAATAAAATTAAATAACACTCGGATTTCATAATCAAAAGTTTTGCACGACCACAAAGAGACCTCTTCTACTACTTTAATAGTAGCGTTGTGCGATCATGGTCACATTTAAAAATGTAATTATGAATATACTTAAATGATTTTAAACTCGAACACACTTCAACTTTGATATGAGTGTGCCCAATCTTTAAATCAACCTGCGGATGTTAAGAAACAACAAAAAGAATTTTAAAAATAAGTAGCATTAATTCTATTGTTATTAAATATCATAATTAATTCAATTAATTAAAATTAAGATTGAAACAACCTAAAAATAAATAGCATTAATTATTTTCTGCTAAAAATTTTGTTATGTTAAGATTAGAAAACAAACATGATTATTTAAAATTCTAAGAACTATGCTAAAAATTTTGTTTTATCAATGCTATGTTAAAAGTAAAGGAATAGTCATGGTCGTTAGAGTTAATAACTTATAAGAAAAAGGAATTCTACCGTGAGAAGAATTCCTAATTTGATTCAAATCTTTAGCTATCTATCTTAAATAGCAAACGGAATTCCTAAAATAAAACTAAATACAAAGAAACAGAATTTCTTTATTAGAATTTTAAATAACATAGCATTGATAAAACAAAATTTAACAAACAGAATTCCTTTGTTTTATGCTATATTATGTTAAAGATCATTATTTAACAAACAAAATTCCTATATTTTTCGTTCTTAGTTTCATGAAGAAGAAGAAGATGGCGAAGAAACAATAACCTTGGCAGGGATGGAATGTTGATTTCAATGCTTTTGGAGTTTTTTATGTCATTAGATTTCTTGGCTGCACAATCTTGTTTTGACTAAAAGAGATAACATATAAGAGGACAAAAAATTAAATACAGAGAGATAGAGTAAGAGAGAGATTTATCAAGTTTTTGGAACCTACCATCTTCTTCTTTGTCCTTTTTTTTGGCATTTTTTTTGTTTATCCAGTTATTAGGATTGTGATATCTAAGTAGTTAATATAAAAATCTCTTTTTTTAGGGATATCTAAGTAGTTCGATTGTGATAAACGTGGAAAAGTGATAAGATTGGAATACATAACTCATAATGAGCTTAATGGAGAAGAGGGTGTGGGACCCACTACCTCATTAGACTTCATGAAAGAGTCTAACGTGAAGTAGCAAGTTCTAGAGTTTCTAAATATTAAGTTGCGTAAGTCATTAGAGTAGTTTCTAAATATTGAGTAGTTTCTAAATATTAAGTTGCTTGAGTCATTAGAGTAGTTTCTAAATATTGAGTAGTTTCTAAATATTAAGTTGCTTGAGTCATTAGAGTAGTTTCTAAATATTGAGTTGCTAGTTGCTTGGGTCTTAGTTTAATTAGTTTCCTGTTTTGGTCAGTTCTTTCTTTTTTGAATCTGTTTCTTAATTTAGTTTCGCATTGTAGAAACTATAAAAACCCAGTTAAGGGCTTGATAATGATGGAGAAGAAAGTTGATTTGTTTTTCTTTAACTTAAGCTTTAGAGTTCGTTTTTGCTGGCCTGGATAAGAACCTTAAGGTTCTTATCAATTGGTATCAGAGCCAGGTTGGTTCCTTGTGTGACCAAAACCCGACGACAAAAACGTGAAGAGATGGAGCAACTTATGGAGAAATTGGTAGCACACATGGGTAATATGGTAGAATCTCAAACACGGTTATCAAATCAGTTTGAGACCTTCATGGCTGGACGAGAAGTGGGTTCTGCTTCGGTCACTATTACAATCCGAGACACTACAACTAATCGTTTTGATGGTGAAAGAGCAGGGAAGATTTTTTTTCCTCGTTTTGATGGAACCTATCCTGAAGCTTGGCTTTATCACGCTGAGCAGTACTTTAAGTTCTATGGTACACAACCTGATCAATAGGTTCGCCTTGCAGGATTTCATCTAGATGGCAAGGCCCTTCAATGGCACAAGTGGAGGCGCACAGTGAATATTGACCCTTCGTGGGAGAACTTCGCATCAGCACTGCGAAGCCGCTTTGGTCGAACCAAATTCGAGGACCCTGCTGCTGCATTGGCAAAACTTCGCCAACACGGATCCATAACTGAATATCAGGAGGAGTTTGAACGACTCTCCAACCTTGTCCATGGCTTATCTGAAGATTTTTTAATTAACTGCTACATTGGTGGTTTAAAAGAAAAGGTTCATCTTGAAACCCAATCTTTGACACCAGATTCACTAGATCAAGCAATTGGAATCGCTCGTTTGCAAGATGAAAAAATTAATTTGCGTCGTCAAGGCTACAAGGCACCCTTAACTACTCGGCCTCCATCAACATCAACACCAATAGCTGCTCGTCCTATTTCCACCAGACCACCACCAACACCCTTGGCAGCCTTACCACCAGTAACCTCTCCGACAATTCGACGACTTACACCCGCTGAGGCTGAGGAAAGGCACAAACAACAGTTGTGTTATAATTGTGACGAATGATGGTTCCGCGGACATCGGTGCAAAACTCAGACCTTATTTCTTATTGAGGGAGATAATACCGAGGACGGAGTGCAAGAGATTGAACCTTCTACGTTGGAAACTCAACCAATTCTTGAGGATTCCGTGGAGATATCTATGCATGCTCTTTCGGGTTCAAGCACTCCCTAAATAATGCGTGTTCATAGTGAAATCAAGCGAGCTAAGGTAACTATACTGGTTGACTCTGGAAGTACACATAACTTTGTTGATCCATCAATTCCAAAACAACTAGGCCTTGAAATCATTAAGGATGAAAAGTTTGAGGTGATGGTTGCTAATGGTAGCCGATTATCCTGCATGGGACGTTGCCCAGGGTTGGAATTTCGCCTTCAAATTTTTTTGTTTCATAGTGATTTCCATGTATTGACCTTAGGGGTTGTGACATAGTGTTAGGGGCTCAATGGTTGCAAACCTTGGGTCCAATTAGTTGGGACTTTAAAAAATTAACTATGGAGTTTTCTATACAAGGTCACAAGGTGAGATTAGAAGGGGATCAGTCACAAAGGACATGCATGGCTACAAGCCACACCATGATCCGTCTTCTTAAACAAGGAGCACAAGGAGTATTATTTCAGATACAACCATCCCAAACTGATTTCGCTAGAACTGATTCTATTCCACCCGACATACAAGAAGTACTCATGGACTATGGGGATGTGTTTACTACACCTACACGCCTTCCTCCATCTCGTTCACATGACCATAGAATCACTCTCTTGCCAGGCACATTACCCATCAATGTGCGACCTTATAGGTATGCACATTATCAAAAGGCCGAAATTGAGAGATTGGTGCAGGAACTCATGGATTCAGGTATGATAAGGCCTAGCACAAGTTCTTTCTCCTCACCTGTGTTATTGGTGAAGAAGAAAGATGGTACGTGGAGAATGTGTACTGATTATCGCTCCCTCAACCAAGCTACTGTCAAAGATAATTCCCAATACCTGTCATAGATGAGTTACTTGATGAATTGCATGGAGCTAAATTTTTTTCTAAATTAGATTTGCATTCAGGTTATCATCAAATTAGGATGTATGAGAATGATATATCTAAAACTGCTTTCCGCACACATGATGGACATTACGAATTTTTAGTCATGCCATTTGGTTTAACCAACGCTCCATCTACCTTTCAGCATCTCATGAATGACATTTTTAGACCATACTTACGCAAATATATTTTAGTGTTTTTCGATGATATCTTGATCTATAGCCGGACTAAAAC
>MVGT01004231.1:129978-140318 GCA_002174775.1 Macleaya cordata
GGGTATCGATACCTTCTGGCGGTGGAGTTCCGAAAACTTCTATTTTGTGTCCCAATTGAAGTATAACTCTTTCTAATTCGTGGGAACCCTTATGAATCTATAAATAGGGCTTCCCAAAGTAGTTTTTTGTATCAGAGAGTTGTGAGAAACCCTAGGTTTTGTGAGAGAGCTCTTGTGGTGCTAAAAACCAATTGTACTCTGATCATATTGAATAAGAAGTTGAATCGTTCCTGCCCCGTGGACGTAGGCATCTCGCCGAACCACGTAAGTCTTTTGTGTTCTTGCTTGTGTTCTTATTTATTTTAGTTTCTGTTTTGTTATTTGCATTGTTAGATTTAATATTGTTCCTGGGAGAGTGCAAAGTTGCATAGAATTAGTGGTCTTTGCACTACAATAATATCAATGGATAGAGAAATATCTTTACTGCAAAATTAACCCTTAGATTATCCCACCATTGATTTTAATATTATAAAAAATGAAAATCAGCTTGACTGGTAAGTACCCGTGTGAAATGCTTGATATATCTAATTGTTTAATTATCTAAAATTCAAATTCGGCTGATTTTTGTTGTTTAGATAAAAAACAAGTGATCCAAATAATGAGACTTATTTCCCTCATCCAAACACACTAATCTCTTCTCTTTAATTTTTTAATGTGGCTCCGACTCCGTAAGAGCCTCTCCAAATAATGGGTTGGCGATTTTGTTTCACACACAAAAAAAAACAAATGTTTTACATTTTTACATATTTTACTTTTACTCATTTTATCTTACACTTGCTTACACTTGTTTATGGGGTTGAATTATAAATCAAAATCAGTTTTTGGATCATCTCTACTAGTCCCATATGTCGGTATAAATAGGGTGTAAGAAAAAATTGGATATAACCCCTAATGCGTGAGCTTTTGTATGTAAAAAATACGTGCAATGCATATGCAAAAGAATTGTTGATAATGTAATCTCAATTTTGTATCAACAAAAAATGTATTCTTGGCCCAACACCATTACCTAACTAGTCATTACCATCAAGTGTCAGTTAGCACAGTTGGTTGTGCCTATTGTTAGTGAAAATTTAAACTTGGGTTCAATACTCAACACCACCGCCATGTGTGGAAGTATCAAATACAACATGAGTAAGAAGACATTCCAATTGCTTGAACGGAACAGATTTTTAGAAATTTGGAAGGCATTAATTTCAGTCATTCTTGCAAAATTTATTTTCTAATTCCTACATTGTACAATATAGTAATTCAATTATAAAGTCAACAAAAATTTCATTCGGATCAGGTACTTAGAGTGACTGGAAATTAAAAATTAACTTACAAAAGAAGGTACTAAGTTAATAAAACTTGGGTAATTAATAGAGCCCTTAAAGAACCTAAAAGTAATATTTGAACAGGTAAGTTACCCGGTTGGTTTGCATCCTTCTCATAACTTGAAAGATTTTGAGTTTAAGACTTATTGACTATACGTATCTAAATAAAGATTTGCACCCGTTGTTGGTGGCTAAAAAAATTTGGATAGGGTACGTACCCCACCAAGTCTCTATGTCAATCCGCACATGATTTCCAAGAATTGCAGAGATGAATTCCTAAAATTCTTTCTAGGAGTTCAATTGCAGAGAATTGCTATCAAACAGGGTCGTATCTGAGCATATGCGGCATAAACAACAGCATAGGGCCCCTAAATTTTAAGGGCCCCAAAAATTATATGCTCTCTCTATATATATGAACATATACTAGCATGAGTTAATTTATTATCATACTCCTAGTTGTATGAGAATACTTACCATTTTTATTTCTTAGGATATAAATTTTTAATTATAATAAGAGTTTAGAAGTAAATAGGAAACTCAATTACTATGTATTGTAATTTGGAATTTTGGGGCCCCATTTTAAGATTTCGTTTCAGACCCTCAAAATCTCAGATATGGCCCTGGTATCAAATACCCGACTCGGAAGGCCCTCAAAACATCTTACACCAAAATAACCATATACAATAGTACTTTTCATTAATCATAGAAGGCCCCAACACATGCTTACTTTGCACGTACTTTTTACGCTAAATGTGTCTTCATGTAAGGTTTGCACGCATTAGAGGGGTACCATTACAATTTTCTTTTGAGATTAGCAAGTTCTAATTTCAAAAAAGAAAATTCTACTTCCTCCATATTTTTTTAATTAATAACTCATTTATTCTTGCATTCTATTCCCAACCGTATGAAGGCCTCATGAAAATGACTATAAATTTAATTTTGATCCACATGATGAAGAGAATATTATATATTTTCACAAAAATCAGCCCTGGAATTATTTCTACATAACCTCACAGAAATATGTAAGTGGAGTATATGAATAAGTTGGATGGAACATACATTTGCCTGGTAGAGATGTGAGTACTCATAGTCGGCTCAATGTGGAGCCACATAATATACCAGTAGAGATTATACATATATAGTTACTCTTTTCAACTTTTAAAGTTGGTGGTTTTTAAGGCATTCAAACTCTTTGTAGATCATCCTCATAAAAAAAAAAAAAAAAAAAAAGCCAATTAAGCTATTTTTTGAAACAGCTAATCCCATAAGTGTTGATTGAAAATTGTTGGTAAACTTAATTAAATGGATCCCACAATGCTTAAACTCAATTATAGCCTACTTTTAGCAGTTTAGGACCTTACTTCAGAATAAATTGATGTCAGTGTATAAAACTTCAAATTGTGTTTATGGTGATGTGATTGACTTTCCCAAAAATAAAACCCTAGATAATTCATCTTCATGTAAGGCACATAAACCTGTTATCTTTTTTATTTATGTTTTTCTTAAAAAAAAAAAACAGTATAAATCCCAATCCTTTATAGTAGTCAACAAAAGACTATTGAACCACTTGTGTCTAAAAAAAAATGCCCTTCAATCCATGATTAATTTCTTAGCTTTTTATAGAAGTACCCCATAAACATAGTTTCTATCCTAAAGAAGTATACATAGATTTTTCCTAATAAAAACCCTACCTCTCCATGTCCCTTTTTTAATCAGACAACTCACATTGATTGCATTTGTACTACCAAAAGTGTGCCCTAACAGAACCTCTATTCTTAGTATCTTAATCAATAACCCATCTCCTCCCATTAAAAGCTTGAAACCCTTTTCAGCAATCTCAAACAGACTGCATGGCTTTCTATCATTAGAAACATTGGTTATTCACTTTTTCATAGAAGAACTGATGAAGTATGCATTGGTTCTGTAATAAGATCAAGCTAGAAGTTATAATTTATATGTGTACTCATCAAACAAAACAAGTCAGAAAGATGAAATTAATACTATCTTTATCATACAAGTATATTGGTTCAGTAGAGAGAGAGAGAGAGAGAGAGAGAGAGAGAGCTTCATGGGTGTTGTTTTTTATGAATGAATGGAGGAACCATGTCTTGTAGAAGGCCATAGTCAGGAAGTTGCTGATGATGATGAAGCTGCTGAAGAGTACTAGTAGTTAGGTTTTGTGGGTATATGGAGTTTCTTTGATCACCTTGTCGGTTATTATCTTTTATGGAGGGCATCTGAAGTAGTAGTTCTTGATGAGGGAAGCTCGGCCCGACCGGTGGTGATGATGTTAACATAGAAGGTGCTAATAATCTCGCAGCATTTCCTCGAAGTGTCGCCGGACTTTGATGGTTATGTTGGCCTTCGTATGTTGTTATAACGACCGATGGGTCTTGAAATGATCTTTCAACGCGTTTCTTCACCGTGCATTTCTGCGTGGTGCAACGATAATAGCTTCTGCAATGGAAATCCAAAGATCATCTATATATGATTAATGAACCAAGAAAATAATTAATATATCGTAATTCAACGATTTATTCTATGGTAAATTAAATTAAATTAGTATAACCAAACTAGACCTCATAAACTAGGTCAATTTTCAGAGACAGTGATCGATTGAATTATTTTGATGTAGGACAAAAGGAATATTTTCTAGGAAAATTTGGATTCTACCTATTCATATATAGTAAAATCGACGAAAATTTTGAACTAAAGATTTTAGTTTGTCAAAAAAATGCAAAATTTTTGTAGAAAATATTCCTTTAGTCCTACATCACATGTAAAAGCATTATAATTAATTGATTCTAGCAAGATCGACTTTCACTAATCAATCAATTAGCATCTTATAATTAAGACTCACTTCTCTTTGATTTAGAGGATATATTATTAAAATTAATTAACCTCCATATAAATTCAAGAAATTCATCAAATTGAGATGGTAATTTTTGACATGTAGAAGGAAGATCCAATGAAGGTATATATCAATGAACAGAAAATACTCTACTAGAAGATTTAAAAGTATTAGAAAAAAGACATGGAGTAATTAAGGTGGTAATAAATTAAGATCTTTAAAAACAAATGCCTTGCTAGCTTGAATTAATTTAAATTAAGCTCCAATATTATAGATGGTCCAATTTGATTTAGGTATATATCCAATCCCAATAGTGAGTTAAGTTTAGATGACAATTATAATGACATTAATTGATTAATATCTCATTAATTCGGACTCGAAAATCCTAAATGGGCTTCTATCTTTTTCAATTAAAATCAATTTATTTGTATATATACAAGTGTAAATATTGGTGTAAATCATGTATACAAACCTTGGATAAACGCTATTCTTCACCGCCTTTTGCCCGTATTTCCTCCATCTGTATCCATCTTCAAGATGATCGACTTCACTCTTTGTCATGAAAGCGAATCGAGGCTCTCTTTGCCGTTTATCGACTTTCTTTTTCGCGGGTTTGTTCCTGATCATGATAATTTAACCACATAATTTGATTATGTACTACTTCAAATATAATTAATATATTCACTAGCAGCTAAGAATACATAAGATCACATATATATATGTACTAAAAACTTCCCTTAATGGGTACTTACAAAAATTGAGTATCTCATCAACATATATAGTTGTAATTGATTATGGGTCTTCTTAAGATCTGAATGTTAATGAAACTGATTATATGCATGAAAATTAGGTTCTCTTCTCTCTCTCTCTCTCTCTCTCTCTCTCTCTCTCTCTTTCTCTCTCTCTCTCTCTCTCTTTCTCTTCTTGCCCGATCTGCTCTCCCACCCACGGTTTTCTTCCTGCTATTTTTTTTTCTCCCTGCTCTCTCTTCTTCCTCTCTTGCACGATTCTCTCTCAGCTCCCCCTCCTCTCTCTTATTTCTTCTCCCTTGCTTATTTTCTTTTTCCCTTTCTTATTTTCTTTCTTTCTAATCATACTAACTAAAGTATATCTATATATATGTTTATATATATTCAAATCAGATTTTTTTTTGTTTTAAACAACATACTACTANGTCTGTCTCTCTCTCTCTCTCTCTCTCTCTCTCCCCCATTATAATTAAAATGAGATGAAAACTTACACTTTCTTAGACAATTCACTTCCATCTTCACACCCTTTTGGCTGTTCATCTTTCTTACTCTTACCCGAATCGTCATCGGCAGCCTCCGTAGACGACGAAGAAACTGAAGAATTCGGCGTTGCAGGAATATCACCAGACCCTACTGAGTCTACTAAATTACCAGTACTACCAATCTTATTATTCTGACCCACATCAATAGAAGAGAAAATCTCTGGTGAAGAACATGACAAACCAAAAGCTCTCTCTAGTGAGTTATAATCCAAGGAGCCATGAAGATAATCAGTGAAGCTCAATTGCATTGGATCAAACCCTACTTGTAGATGATCATGAGATGAGGATGATTCTGGAACACTAGGAGCCGTCTGATTCAAACTAGAAGAAGTAGAAGAAGGGTGAGGATAGTTGTATTGGTAGTCATGGTAGTATAGATCTCTAGGTTTGTGATCATCAGACATGGATGTGTTTGAGAGGAAGAAGAAGAGACAGACAGAAAACTTGAAAGATAGACTTTTGTTGAGGTCTTATTCTTTGGGTTTTATGGAGAGAGAAAGTTAGAGAGAGAGGACTTTGTACTTTGACCTTTGAATAGTATTTTGAATGGTTTTGAGAAGCTAAGTTTCTGTACTCCAGGAGTTGGGTACCTAGCCACAACTAAAGTTGTGTTTGTTTATCTGTTTTTTCTTACTTTTTTTTTTGATAGAATATTGCCAAGTTAGAAGGATAAACAAGGGCGTAGATTCACTACCAGTAAAGAAATGCAGAGAAATAACCACGAACATATATATAGAAGCCTAGAAGCAGGGGCGGAGTTAAATTTTGTGATTGTAGGGGCTAGAGTGGTAAAAAAAAATTGGGAAGGCAGGGCCGAATTAATTAAATTTTATATATATATATAATAGTACCAAAAAAACCAAAGGGAGCACCTTGAGGCTGGGGGTGCCTAGGCCCCCTCAGGTCTTAAGGTGGCTCCGCCCCTGCCTAGAAGGTATTAGAAGCACCAAACACAACGTGGAGTTAGAAGTCATGTTCACCAACAAATGAAGAAATGTCACTATAAGAAGCAAAAAGAAGTTGTCACCACAGATAAAGAGAAGCTGCCAACTTAATTACATGGGCAAACCTACACACATAAATGAATAGTCTGTTTAAATGGAAACTTTTAAGGAGGGATTTTATGAGAATCAGAAATTTGTTAGAAAACTAATTATAAATATAACTACTTTTTTAACAAATCTCTAGTCCCCACAAAATCTCTTCCCATCCAAACATGCTGGAATTTTACACCTCCCCGCACCAAGTTTTTAGGAAATTAGTAGTGCTACTCAAGCTAGGGTGAAAAAAATGTAACCACATAACTAAGAAGATAAATAGAATAAAAATTATCAGATTTGAAAGTAATAATTACATTTTCTCCCCTAGGAGAAATTCTCATATACAATTGCTCTCCCCATTTCTTAATTGTGTGGTCAACAGTGATACACCACCACACTCACAGTCTCACTCTCCAAACTTAGGTCACCACGATTCTTACAAACAAAAAAACAAAACTGAATCAAAAAAAAATTCATGGAGTAGGATAAGTAGTACTCAACTCCTGGCCGGAGTAGCGTACTAAGCTCGTTGAAGTTGGTGATGAGTCAGCGGAAACCACCGGCTATAGTCGGTAATCAAGGTTATGTGAGGCGGTCAATGTTTCAAACTCTACTTTGGTTTTCCTTAGATAATTTAAGCTGACACGTGTCCAGAGGTCGGGCACCGTCATTTGACTGTAGCCGAACTTTGACTGGCTAATTAAAAAGGGGCGGGGAGCTGTGCCTCAGTGCCTGTGTACGATAAAATAAGTGGATTCTCACGTGGTTTTCATGCTGATGAAGATCTGACGTCACCAGATTTCCTCGAATTTCGTGACGCTATCTGACGAAATCCGTCAAACGTAAATTCACGAGGTATATCGCGGCTCAAAACCTTGTCCTTTCTCTCCACACGCGCTTCGCGCGCGTGGGTTGAATGTCGAAACGCGCTACGCGCGTTGCCCTCATGCGCGCTTCGCACGCATCCACACAAGCGCCTTTGGATCCACTCCATGCGACTCCACCGTCAAGTGTAAATCAGATGTAAATAAATAACTACGGCCACGGAACACACCCGATATTTCGTAAAAGAAAATAAGGTTATTTTGGTCATTTATATGATAATTTTGTTAAATGGTATAAAGGTATTAAAAAAATTAAATAAAGTTATTTTGGTCATTTACTACCATGGGACACATCTGATATTTTAGAAACTTAAGGGCATTTTGGTCTTTAAAAGAAGCATAGGCTGGTGTCGTTATAAGAACGAACCTTATAACCTTTGATAAAAACAATTTATCAGAGAGGACAGAATTGCCCCCTTCATCCTGAATTATATAAGAGATTTTCCCATACACTTATCAATAGTTGACGTTATT
The DNA here is from genome assembly GCA_002174775.1 of Macleaya cordata. Classification (NCBI taxonomy): domain Eukaryota; kingdom Viridiplantae; phylum Streptophyta; class Magnoliopsida; order Ranunculales; family Papaveraceae; genus Macleaya; species Macleaya cordata. The sequence continues at coordinate 137,832 of MVGT01004231.1, forward strand.
ATACGTTCGACAGTAAGTTAATAAAAATAGAACTTGAATTCTGGCCGTTAGAGAGAGACAAAGTAGATGATGGTAGTAAGATTGTTAAGTTATGACTGAGAGTACTAGATCATATTTGTGAATTAAATATGAAGTTTGTTATAATTGATAATATTATTTTTAGTTTCAACGGTGCAATTATTTGAGGTGAACGTGTTGTGTAAGTTTAGTCCAGAGAGAAGTCTAGTGAGCCTACGTCAATCTACACTCTTTTTTTTTTTTCTTTTTTTCTTAAAAAAAAACTATTTTTGAGGGGGTTTTATTTATTTAATTTGGTTAATTCAAGTGGGGTTATAATTTTATTAAAACTAAAAAGGTGGAAAAATTCATTGATCAAAAAAGAAAAATTCATTCCAAATTATTTCAACTTTTTAATTTTGGATTTAAAAGTGTGATATACCCTATAAGACTAAAAAAGTGAAAAGAAAAATAAAAACCTTCTTAAAAGGTTTCGGTGTGTCATTTGAAAGAGATCTTTCACTTTATGAACAACTTTGTGTTGAAGGATTCTTTATCCAATATAAGAGTATTAATTTCTAACAAAAAAAAAAAAAATTTAAATTTAACTCCAATTCCACTTGTGATTTTTTTAAATTTAGATCAATCTTTATGCTAATAATGCGCTAATAATATGTAAATAACATGCAAATAGTATACTAACAGTATGCAAAATAGAATTTAAATTTTTTTTTTTTTGTTACCGGAGGTGAAAGTGAGAACACAACCCAGTATTGGGTTTTGATAATCCACAATTCTTAACAATCTCTTAACTTAGATCAAATTTTGATTGTTCATCATCATTCGAACAGAGACCTATGCCAAATTAATCTTTCAGCTCGTTTCAATCGCATTTCGAGAGACATGCACAACTCTATATATGTATATATAAAAATCGTGGATACCCTAAATCCTAAACCCTAAACCCTATCTACACCTAACATGGGTGAAATCTTATCGTGGGAGTGGCCATCAAAAAGAATTGAACCCTTGACTTCTATTTTATGAGTTGAGTGTCTTATCACTCTCTCATCTTCCTAATGGTTAAGTCTTTAGGAAATCATTCTTATATCGAATAATAGACGGTTAATTTTTTATTTTTTTTTGTAAAAATGATGTATTAGGTGGATGAACATTTCAGACAAAATATTAACCATTAGATCATTTCTACGTGGGTCCCCCATAAAGCAAAATCAGTCAATTGGATAGGAAATTGGATATAGCAACAGCAGGATCTGCATCATACTCTCGGCCGAGCTATTATTAGATGGGTCAATCTAGTAACCCATCAAATCTGATTAATCAGATTTGACCTAATTCATTGGTAGCCCAAGCCCTAATGAGAGAAAGGGAAAGGATGAAAGAAGAGTGTGAGATTATTGACCATATATACAAGACTGGTATTTGGCGTGTTTGTGGGGTCCCAATCTATGAAGGCAGGTTTTTTTTGTTAGGTATGAGTATGACCACTTGAGCCTGATATAACAAGAATCCTTCAAATGTGTAAACGTCTCTTCAAGTCTTTTATCCTACCAAGCAACAACAACAACAAACACTTCACACCACACATTTTATAACTGTGTGAACGCTGCTCACTTGCATAAAACCCTAATTACTATTTGATTCACATATATGGATCCGGGTCTAGCTAATCCCAAAACCATTTACTGATAGATTTAGGTTTAGCTTTAGAGATTTGCTAAATGCATACTGAATTCCAAATTATGGACTTGGATGTGGATTATTTAAAGGTTGATTTTTTGTGTGAAGATGATCTACTCACCATGCAGTTCATCTTCACAGAAAATCATATCATTTTAGAAATTAAGTTGGTTAAAAATTAACGATTGGATGAATGATTCATAAAGCTTAGCGTTTCAATTTCAATGGGGTTAAAAGTTTAAGAATGATGTGAATTTTACTTGAGAGTGATCTCCATGATGAGAAAATCATCTTAAAAAAGAATCATTCCTTAATTGGATCATCTCCATGCGGCATCACAAGCCAGTGTATGAAAAAGTTAGGTGTAAAAAGTGGTCCTTCTTGAATTCGGGATGCATTCTTTATGTTTAATTTGTGTTGATTTTGAATCGTTGCTAATACATTTTAGAACAGTTCAAAAATTGTCTCAAATTTAATTTCAAGAATATAGATAACAAAAGAAACCTCTCCTGACTTTATATATTAGTATAATGCGCGAATGGATACGTTGAACACATGCGCGCGCTAAGATTGCGAGGTTTTTAAGAAGAAAAGAAAAATATTGATCTTATTAGCTACTGTTACTTAACGTGTTAAAACTGTACTTTCTCATGGTGTAATCTCACTAACTCTTACTTAGTTGTAATTTACCTAACAATATTGATCCATACTAATGTAAAAAAAAAAACAACCTAAAAGTCATGTCTTAACTATCGATATATCAATTTGAAAACGTACATTTGATCGACT
>MVGT01004231.1:153477-260210 GCA_002174775.1 Macleaya cordata
AAAAAAAACTTTAAAATTAATTAAAAAAATAAATAATTATATAGGTTATACTAAGGTGTAAGTACATACACCGAATTATGTGTGTATAATAGGAAGATTTATAAAATTACACTTTAATACATCACCAAATACATACCAATACATATATATAGTGTATATACACAATTGATAAAGTTTAATGGTCAAAATCAAAGTCAAAATCGCGGGTACCTTCGGTACCAATCCACATCGTGTTCCGGGCCTCGATTTGGGATCAATTAGTGTCCGATTTTCGCACATGAATAGTCCAAATTGAATAACTTTTCGAGATCTACCTATTCGTACGGTTCGATTCTTCAAATTATGCTCTGAACAAAAACTCATTATTTAATCCTAGACTTAATTATTTTGGGTCATTACAACAGAACAGGAAGATTCTAATTTCCAAAGATTATGTTTGTGCAGCGTGTTCCCTAGGAAATTGGTTCTTAAACCATCTTTAACCAAGGTCGTGGTTAAATCCCCAGTTTTTCTACAACGAATTCAGGGAGATATTTGTGGGTCTATCCACCCCCGATGTGGACCATTTCAGTATTTTATGGTTTTGGTGGATGCTTCTACGAGGCGGTCGCATGTTTGCCTATTATCCACTCGTAATGTTGCATTTGCACGTCTGCTCGCTCAGATTATCAGAACTGCACATTTATTTGAATTTCCCATCAAGTCTATCCTTCTTGTTAGAGCTGCCGAGTTTACATCTTAAGCTTTTGATGCTTATTGCCAAGCAGTTGGCATTGACGTGGAACATCCTGTTGCTCACGTTCATACACAAAATGGTCTAGCAGAATCATTTGTTAAGCGTCTTCAGCTTATTGCTCGGCCTATGCTTATCAGAACTAAGCTACAAGTTGCAGCATAGGGACATGCCATTTTACATGCAGCTGCATCAATTCGGATTTGTCCGACTACATATCATTTGTTCTCTCCAATGCAGCTAGTTCTGGGTCACCAACCAAATATTTAACATTTAAGTATTTTTTGTTGTGTTGTACAAGTTCCTATTACCCCTACGCAGCGTACTAAGTTTGGTCATCAGCGTCGACTATGAATATATGTTGGGTTCGATTCACCTTATATTATTCGTTATCTTAAACCTATGACAAGTGATGTTTTTACCGCACGTTTTGCGGACTGTCATTTTGATGAGACTGTCTTCCCGTCATTAGGGGAGAAAATCCGTCGTCTGTAGAACGATGTGATTCGTCGTCAGAAGTACGACATGAGATTTCCTAGAATACATCAACTAAGTCTCATCTTGATCCACGCACCAATGAATGTAAAATTGGAGTGCAGAGGATTGTTCATCTCCAAGAAATTGCCAATGAAATGTCTGATGCATTTAATGATGCAGCTAAAGTAACCAAGTCACATATACCTGTTGCAAATGCTCTAGCTAGAATTAATGTCCAGGAGAGACATGTTGTGAGAGGTGATGTCCCTAGAGGACGTGTGATCCTAGTAGAACAAATTGCAGCAAATGAGTTGTCTAATGCACGCCTGAAGCGTGGACAACCACTTGGTTCAAAAAATTCTGTTCCCAGGAAGAGAAAATGCCAATCAATACTTATAAATACTCCAGGAGAGAGTATAACAGAACGATCCACATTCTCTGAAGAAATTCCGTAGCTACTGAAATCGTCATAGAAAATGATGGCATTGAGCCACACTCTATAGAGGAATGTCGACATAGAATTGATTGGCCAAAGTGGAAAGAAGCCATCCAAGCAGAGTTGGCTTCCCTTGCAAAGCGTGAGGCGTTTGGACATGTTGTACCAACACCCACGGATGTGAACCCGGTGGGATACAAATGAGTCTTTGCAAGCTAAGTAGTCGGGATCGGGTTCGGAACTGACTTGGCAAGGGGCCGATCCCCAAGTCAGCCGAGTCAGGGTCGATCCACTCGGCTGTGACTCGGGCCACTCAACTACGCATATCTCCCTCCCCATAATGACTAACCTCTCAATTTCAGTCATTTTCAGCATATTAAACTCATTTTTTTGCAGCATATTGTACTACATTCAGATCGAGAAAATCGTGTATCTTGGTCTTTGGGGAAGAACGAATCAGATCTTCATATATTGGAGCAGATCAAGCGGATCGAGATTGGTTATAGGAGATCAAGTATCTAATCTAGCTTTTCTCAACACAGATCGAGCATCTGCTGCAGCTCACCGTGAGCTGAAAGAAGAAAAAAGAAGAGGAAAAGATTGCCTTAGGATGAGAAGAAGAAAGAAGAAAGAAGAAGCAGCAGAAAAAGAAAAAGAAAAGAAATCGTGAAGGGCAAGAAGAAGAAGAAGAAGAAGAAGAAGAAGAAGAAGAAGAAGAAGAAGAAGAAGAAGAGAACTGAAGAAGAAAAAAAAAGTGAAAATCGTACCTGGAAGAGGCTATGTCGACTGTCGAGCTTCCCTTTCTTCTCTTTCTCTTCTCTTTCTCCTTAATGTTTTCTTTCCTTCTAGCTTCCCTCCCTTTCTATGTTTCTTCTTCTTCTCGATAGATTTAGGATTTTTTTTTTAATTTTCTTTAAAAGAGGTATGGACCGAGTCACTGACGAGTGACTCGCCGATTCAAGACATCACAAAACTCGCCTGAGTCACATCAAAATCGCCAAGTTACTCGGCTGGAGGTAGGATCGGTGGATCGATGGGGGATCAGCTCGGCCTAGTCCCGAGCCCAGAGTTACTCGCTAGTAACTCGGCAAGTCTGGCCGAGTCCGACCACTTAGTTTGCAAGAAAACGCAATGGGAAAAACGAAATCGTTTGCTATAAAGCACGACTCGTGGTACAAGGTTCCTCGCAGAGACCTGGGATTGATTATGAAGAAACATATTCTCCTGTTATGGATATAATTACTTTCAGATATCTAATTAGTTTGATAGTCTCAGAAAGACTCGACATGCATCTAATGGACGTGGTTACTGCATATCTGTACATAAAGTTAGATACATATTTTTATATGAAAGTCCCTAAAGGGTTATTTTTACCTGAGGGAAAACCACGTCATATGTATCCACTTAAGCTCAAAAGATCCCTATATGGATTGAAGCAATCCAGGCGAATGTGGTTTAATCGTCTTAGTGAATAATTGATAAAGGAAGAATATGTAAACAAACCCATTTGCCCATACGTTTTTATCAAAAAAATGAATTTGGATTTGCTATCATCGTTGTGTACGTCGATGATATCAATTTAATCAAGACTCCTAAAGAGCTCCGTAAAGCTGTAGAATATTTAAAGAAAGAATTCAAGATGAAAGATCTCAGGAAAACGAAATTTTGTCGTTATAATTTATACACTATCTGCGAAAGTGTATACGAGAAAAGTGGGATAGATCTCTTACTAGCTTCATACTTTTAACGTTTGAAGTAGTCACCTCATTATAACACTCCCCCTTGGATGTCCACTAACCTCTTTTAATCTTGACACATCAACCCCTCATTTGACACATCTTTATATAGGTGTCAACTTATTATCAATCTGATCTTTATTCACCTTGTATATATATATCTCCTTACCTTTGTAAGTTAGAGATACAGATGAAAGTTACGTTAAAAGTATGAAGTTAATAAGAGATCTATGCCACTTCTCTCGTATACACTACTTTCGCAAATAGTATAGAAATTATAACGCGTTATCAGCACGACAAAAGTAGAACAACAAAACTCCAATTGGTATGAACATGTTCATCATCAATTAGTTTGCTCAAATCCTCGCCTTCAAGATCGAGGAACATCTCAGATAATTCCAGATGGGTATCGTTGGTAGGGACTCTATTATAGATATAATTTATCTCAGCATCAGTTTTAGCTTTCTTCAATAAAGCCTGATAAAGATCAACTAGATGCTCTGTCGTAAAACAATTACGCGACAGGTGCCCTTTCATGTCACAATGATAACAGGTTACATCCGAATTTTTAAGGAGTTTATTCTGCCAACCTCTCCCTTTACCCTGCTTCGTTTCAACACTACCCCTCTTATGGGGATTCGCATTATCCCTCTTCTAGGGATTCTGTTTGGCATTATCCGTACCATTTTACTTCTAATGGTACGAGGCATATTTATCATCCTCATACCGTTGGTAGCGTCTACCGCACCTACCCTTATAACCATGTCGTCCATGTCGATGTCCTGAAGCAGTCGTTGCATAAGCTTCAGGTATAGACGCAGAACCGATGGGACGAGATTCTTGGTTCATTAATAATAATTCATTATTTTTCTCGGCAACAAGAAGGCAGGAGATCAACTCCGAATACTTCTAAAACCGACGCTTTCTATATTGTTGTTGCAAATGCACACTAGAGGCGTGAATAGTGCTGAAAGTTTTCTCCAACAGTTGCTCATCAATAACAATATCCCCGCACAGTCTCAACTATGAGATTATTCTAAATAAAGCCGAGTTATAATCTGTTACTGATTTGAAGTCCTGCAAACTCAGGTTTCTCCAATTATTCAGAGCAATAGGATGTATGACAATCTTCAAGTGGCCATATCTCTCCTTCAAATTATTCCAGAGGACTAACGGATCTTTCACCGTTAAATATCCTGATTTCAGTCCCTCATGGATATGATGACGAAGGAAAATAAGTGCAGTAGCGTGACTCTGCTTGGTCGCGTAATTTCCTTCTCTTATAGTATCTGCGAGTTCTCTTGACTCGAGATGTAGTTCCGTATCCAAGATCCATGTGAGATAGTTATTTCCAGAAATATCTAAAGCACCAAACTCGAGCTTTGTTAGATTCGACATTTAAAAATAAAACTACACAAGTGTACCTTTTGATTTTGTAAGGTGTCCAAGAGCTTCGGGTTAATCACCAAATGTCGAGGACTCGATCTTGCTGTAAGAGATTGGTAGAGACTCGTGCTGATAACGTGTTATAATTTTTACACTATTTGCGAGTCCAACACTATTCTAAGTCTATTATACTCTTTTACTTAGCTCAGATTTTGTCCCTCTGGGTTTTCCTGGCAAGATTTTTAACGAGACAATTATCTTAGAATAGTGGACATCCAAGGGGGAGTGTTATAACACATCATGAGGTGGCTGCCCACCGTGAGAAGTGAGAAGTTATGATGTGTCATCTTCTTCTCATGCATATGGTGACTCATGCACATATTCAGACCTTATATATATGTAACCCCTTCTTATGTTTTTGGTACAGATGAGTTACGAATGAGTTAAAGTGAATAAGAGATCTATCCCACTTCTCTCGTATACACTTTCGCAAATAGTGTAGAAATTATAACAATAATAGTTTTTTTTTTTTTTTTACAAATAGAAAGTGTGTTTCTTCTCATCTAAACTATAATCAATGATCCCTACTTATAAAAGAAAGCTCTGCTACGTTTATCAAGAAATATACCTGCTTAAACCATACCTTCATTGAATTAGGACATAATCGGCTCCCGGGATCATATCTGCTGCAGTCGGAGGCAAGCTGTTTCTGGGGAACTCTTTCCGGACCTGTGCATGAGTTTCTGCCTCGTGCTGGAACATCTTAACTAGTTGTTGAAGCTCCAATTTCCTTACTTCGACCTGCCCTTCAGAGATGGGTTTTGTCAACCCAAAGTACAATATTCCAACTGCAATTAGTATGACCCCTAACAGGAAGAGGAGGCCGGCAAAAAGGCCAAATGCATAAGGAGTCTGCTCAGCTCCAGGGATTCCATCTACATTGACCCCAAACAATCCCGTGATTATCGAAAGAACAAGACCACAACCACCAAAAACAGTCAAATTGTGAGTAACGCGAAGGCTCCTATCCTGCAAGATTTTTATTTTATTTTCTATCAGTTAATTCAGTTTTTTTTACAAATGAAAATAATTTAACTATTATAAAGTCATCCTGCAAGAAATATTTGTTCTGATTGTTAGAAACTCATAAGTTTAGACACATAAAAGATAAACATTAACTGTTCATGCTGATGACAAACAGATATATCCATTGCCAAAATCAACCCATTCTGAATTCTAGGGCCCCATGAAACTCTGATTTTAAGCATTGGCTAACCATATTAAAGTTAACTTCAACTCCACATTTGATACGAATTGTAAGTTTCAAATGGTGTGAAGATATCATTCTCAGCAAAATCAAGTCTTCACCTAGCTCCATAGTGCCAAGGACCAAAAGTTAGATTGCAGATTTCAATGGATCCCGTCGTCTAAACTAAACCAGTCTGATGCCTTCTGATACAAATTGACTATGGTCCTTTGGTTCCTGTTAATCAATCTAGTGATCACGTCCCACTATATACAGAATGCATTCTCACACTAACCAATATGTTTTTTTTTAATGAGTTTGTAGGCCAATCTTTTTATCAGGTACAAATGTGCTAGACATTTTCTTCAGAGAACTTGGTAATCTGTAGATACATGAAGTGATTTTTGTTCTTAAGGTTATTCTTTGAATCCACTTCCTGGTAGATCATTATGCTAAAGGAAAAAATATCTACTAAATGATAACCATATATGCGTATTACCGTAACATTAGGATCTCATAGGTGCTATCTACATTAAAATACATGCATGTATATATCTTATATGTCTATACGCACCTGCAACCATGCACGAACAGTACTCTGCATAACATCTTGAATAGTAAACAGTCGGCCACGAACTGCTTCTTGCTCCTCAATCATTTCCCTTGTATTCTTTCGTATTCCCTCTAACAAGCTCCTCGCTGCATTACCCATCAAGTGTTGGTGAAGCTCAAATATAATTTCTTCTCTTGCATGCAATGACCATTTAACTCTAATCACCTGCCAATGGAAATGACAAAAGAGATTTTTCAAGATTCATGTGTAACTCCACCCACGATTTCATATAAGTAAACTTGGAAATTCTCATCAAGTAGATCATCATGTCAAATCACCAAAAAAAATCCAGTATATCATCTGCCAAAAAAATGAACTGAATTGAACGATGAATTGGCAGATTTCTTGGCCCTCACCAAAAAATAATTTAAAACAAAGAAGGAAAACAGATGCAGGACCATTTTAATCGGAGCAATGGGCCAACAATATATGCATGATTTGCCATACAAGTTTTTATGGATGGGTCTGTGGACTGCAGGTTAAAAATGAAGATGAGTCTAGGACCAGTTCTGAAACTTCTAAACTTAAAAAATAACCTATCAAATCTTGAATGAAAAGTAAGGGTGAAATGAATGGCCCCGAATGCATTAATTTACAATCAAGCTTGGACATGGGTTGAAAGTTTCAAAAGCAGATGTTTTTTGGTGCTCACCCAAAATACTCGAAAGTTATTTTCATGAAGTACACATTAGATTATCTAAAGTGGCTGGCAAACTAGGTTGAACAGACATGTATAGATTCTATAGAATGGTTAGTTTCTTTCGTTTTATAAAAATTAATTCTAGGTGTTTGTCGTTAAAATACCCCTCATTTTTGCTTTTTAACAGGTTACTGTGCAAGAAATTGAGTAGTGGGCCATGGATTCCAGAGAAAAAAGTCCAGAACCCCTCCTAGCTTTATATATAAGTCCTGATGATAGGTAATATGTAAATGTATAAAATGCATTACTACAATATAGAAGACATTTTGGCAAAGTTTATTGTTAGGTAAAATGCAGTTGCTAGTACTGTTTCGTTGTTCATGAATTACTTTGATTTAAAAATTTATAGTCCACTGCATTCAGGAAATAGGCTACTAGTAGCTCATCTATCAGAAAGAAAATTAATGTTCAAGCTAGACAAGAAGCAGAATTTCTGCATAGCAAATCTGCAAGAAAGAAGTACCTGTCTTGATAACCTTCTAATTTCTTGGTTCAGAATTACAGTGAATAGATTCATATCCTCATGGTTTCTCCTATACATAAGTGAAGATTTTTATGGTTAATGAAATATATACAGAACATGATCACTACAAACTGATACTTCTACAGCTAGGAGAAAATCGTTAAATGTGTATCAGAGTACCTGTTCATAAACATCAACTCAACTTCATCTGCTGCGCCAAAAATGGATTTGCGAAATAACCTAAAACAAATAAAGATGAAAAGTATTGCAAGTTAATCTAACAATTTAAAAAAATAGTTAGATTGGAAATTACTAAAATTTGAAGGAAAAAAGGAGGGTTAAAAGAAAATTGGAGAAAGAAAATAATAAAAGTAAAAGAACACATTAAAAGAGGAGAAAAACAATAAGAGTAGTTATGCTAGCATCTCTTTTTCCACAAAAACTATTATTATTGACCCCTCCATAACTGAAACCTCACATAATCCCCGTCCTAAAAGTTACTAATAAACAATAAAGTAAATTTCATTGCTCACTGACCGTTAGTTTACCTCCCACTGGCATCAAGCCAGCCAACCAAAATGGTACACCTTTGGACGTAGCTTTGCTTTCAGGTTGAGCTTAGAGAAAATGGATTGTGCCACTAAGTATACACATATCCCATTTACCCATCAACATCATCAGACTATGTTTTACTGCGGTCAGCAACATGAATGCTATTCCACAGATTCAACTTTAGTTGCCAATCACCACGTAAAGCATTCTTGTTGAAGCATTAGGAATGTGTTACGCAGAGAAACTCAAAGCAGTGATGAGTTTAATGACACATTTCATTAGCTCATTTATTCATCAGTTATCTTTGCTCTTCAAAACCATTATAGCATTTTTTATTTTAAAAACCATTATTTCTTCTCTCCGCCATGTCATCGGTCCCCACAAGCAAAACAGTTAGAAGTCTACGCTTTTAGCAAGGGATGGGTAGTTTAGGTACCAAAACTCTATAGTTTTAAAAGAAAAAAGGAACTAACAACCGTGCTTACAAAACGCTAAAAAGTAGCGATTGGGTTTACAAAATAAAAGTAGGCGTCCTTTGCATAAAACCGGTGGAAAAAAAAGGGTTTCTAGCCCAATATTGTGTTACTAGTATATGTCTCTCAGCTGAGATGGTAAAGTCATTGGAAGTTGAACCCACGACCTGGGTTTAAAACCCACCTACACCTTAACATCTAATAAGTAACCACTTACCCTTCTTACTTCCTATTTAGGTTCTTCTCCATGAGTTTATCGTCAGAGAGAAACTACAAAAGCATCCAGACTGTCCACTTAACCAAAAAGCATCCTCAATGCAAATGTCTTGTGCTTCCTATGTGACATGTTGCCCAAGACAATGTCTTACTTATGTGGCATGAATAACTTCACAATAGACATTCAAAACAAGAATGGATCTCCAATGCAAATGTCTTAAAGGCCTTTTCTTACTTATGTGGCTTTTACTTTTTTGAATGGGACAAAACTGCTTTTTGAATGAGACAAAAATTATTTGATCACATGTGCTGACTAGGATAGGAAGACATTGAGAAGTTGAATGTCCAGAACTAGACATTAGCCTTCACAGTGTCTAATCTAATCATTGACATGTCACCATCCAAGACTTTCTTCACATTAGCATTGGAAAAGGATTTTTGAGATTAATGTCTATCTTTCCTGTGGCAACCACTTTTTACCACATTCACATTAGCATTGGAGATGCTCTAATTTCTTAACCATCTAAATCCAACTTTCTGCACCACTTGTACAAATGGAAAACGACAATTTTGAAACTACTCATCATTTAAATATCTAAATAAAAGGTTAAAAACAATATGTTTATTACCTATCATCCCAACGAGAAAGGCGGCAAGCTAGTTGTGCTATGACTTCATGAATTGTTCTCGGTGCAGTAGTACCACCAGCAGAAAGAAGCTCCTGAACCACAGCACACAAAACAAAATCATGTACATTGATAGACTCTTGTTTGCAAATTGAATTACAATTAAACACATAGATGAACGTGATGTAGGAGAAAAGTTAAACACTTTTCTATCTAAAGATAAACAAACCTGAACTTCTGTGATACCCAACACATTTATGTGGGATGCAGATCCTTTAACATGTAATGCAGTTATTAAAAAGTTTTGTGCTTTCCAAGATCGAAGCACAACGGGGATGTCATCTTCATTAACAAAAGGATCACCAGCTGATTGCCCCAAAAGCTCAAATAACAGACCTCCTGCGACCCTAACGGGAACCTGAATGATTAACAACAAGCATCAGCAGTCAATACAACAAGAACTCCATTAAGCATCGAATGCAGAGTTTGGAAGTTGAAAATGATCGCCAATTACCAAAACAAAAAATACATACTACATTTCAAATAAATAGAGAAATACTAACCCAAACAAAAAGCAAAAATAAAAATAAAAAAATAAAAAAGAAGGCAATAGAAAGCATTTCACCATTGATTGGTTGTCAATTGGTTGTCAATTGAATGCCTCCAGTATCTGTCCAACTAGCAGATCTCAAACAGAATTTCTTTTACTTGTGAGAAATAAATACTTAGGCACTTAGCAACTATTTCATAATCTATCACCTCGTTAACACCTTCAATTGTCCAAAGTCTGTCTGTAGGTGAGTGATCCATCACTATTTTAAGAGCAAGAGTTTCCCCTTGAAGATTTTCAGGAATTACTAATGGAAGACTAACAGGAGTATGAGTAATAAAAGAAAATGCTAATTCTAAAGACACCAGGGCAATATAAGCTTCAATGTAGTTAGGGTAGTACAAGTGAGAAGAGCTTTAGAAGGAATCTAAATCATACGGTATTCCAAAAGGATTAGTTATGCACAACAAAAACTAGATTGTCTTGGTAAAATAACTTCCTCAACATAAGTTGGGAGAGTAAGAAAATGCAGGATCAATTGTGACCCAGAACCACCAACCGAGAAAATAATAAATAAGTACTAATGTAATAGTGATCCTGAAGCATGCATATTGTTATGCATCAACAGTCATCCCCTTCTTATAGCTCCTACTATATATATTATATCATCTGCAACAATATTCAGGCAATCCTCATTCATTAAAAAAATGCTAACTATCCAATTGATAAAATCAAGAATTAAACAAGGAAATGACCTCATATAGAAGGTGCTTCATGCGATCACTAATCAAACGACTTTCATCTCTCAAGGCAAGACTGATGGCTGGATGTAACCACTGAGCATTGCTTAGCCATGCATCAATGAACTTGTGACCTGCAGCTACATGACACCACCATGTTGGCCCTGCTGGGCGTTCCCAGTAAGGAGCTGCTACATCTGCAACAGTGAAGTCATTTTCATCATCCATGAATTCAATGGGTTGTGAAGCCCATCCTGCATCAACTTGAACTGTCTCGACGAGTTCAGAAATTCTAGCCCAACCAATTGGTACCCAGTGACTTTCTGCAAATTTCTCCGTTACGTGAAAGCGGCCAGTGTGATAGTTATCGGTATCTTTTTGGTCATCCGAAGGAAAATTTTCATCGGATCCAACCTCTATAAGAGATGGAGACTCCGATAAGTTGTTCCTCTGAACATTCTGAGGGGAAGCATCAGTTATCCCACATCTTGGCACTTGCTTCTTTGAATCCTTACCATTGATTTGTTGTCCAAGGCGGGTCCTAGAACCAGTTTTTGACCGAATTGTCTTCCTAGACCCTCGAACAAACTCAAAAGCACAAATAAGCCCATCTGTCCAAAGTTCAGTCCCGGGCATGCCATCTTTACTAAAATGGTTTTTATTGTTCTCTTGCTGCTTCATTTTACTGCTCAAGGAAGCTGGATGATCACTGGCCATGCCACTCTTGGTTTGTTTTATCTACACAAGGCAAGTAAAAACATCACCACCTAAAATCCTCAACCCTCACTGACCATAATTCAAGAGTAGAAACTATTAGCAAATCCCATACTGGAGCAACTATACTTCGTTTTTTAAGAAGTCCACAAATATACTTCTTAAACTGCTCCACTGAGGCTAGTTAAGCTGAATTCGGATTTTGAGACCACCTAGATGTTGACTCTGGTGTCATATCTTCTACCAACTACCTGCTGCAAATATTAAGAAAATGAAAATTAACATTACATTTGGTTTCACTTTAAACATTACAAGAGGTAACCAGCTGTAATATTTCTTAATTCATGATTAATGGCTATAAAAAGATTGAAGCCAACATATCCAGACAAAAAGAAGAGAGAGGGGGAGAGAGAGAGAAGAAAAACTGAGCATAAATTATACCAATAGTAAACATGAAAACAAAACAAAAAAAGTAAGATAATGGGTAATATAACTGTTACAACCGGAAACAACCAGACACCTTCAATAACGTATCAATTTTGTTTATCAATTTTCTTAACTACTCTTTCATGAATAAAAATCAAAATAATAATATTAACTCTGTTAAAGTGTACAGAAATAGTAACGAAAAGCCGGATCACTCTTGAAATTATCTTCCATCAACTAATGTTCTTGAAAACTAATATAGGACCACATTCTATCACGCTTGTCTCCAGCGCCCTGCATAAACCACAAACTGCCCACAAACTCATCTATGTGGACTATGCACACATTGACCTACTACTCGGATGAGCCATGGTAAATGAAAATTATACCATTAGCCTAAGGAAAATTGAAACACTGTTCCCAATGATCAATCGTCATCCATTTCAGGTGCTATCATGAGACACGAAGAGGTAACAATTCAGAATGGTGCATTACACCCACGTGCTTTTTTACGACTTCTAAGATGAAGAACAGGTGGGGGGTGGAAGAGACTGGAAAACATTAGGGTCAATTCACCTGAAGCTAATTCTGTTGCAGTAGTATAAACCAATAACCCCAAACAAGGAAATTTTAAGTTTGCAAGTTAGAGCTAAACTTTGGACAATATTTGGAACTACTCTGCTTTTTATGTGATGCCCCATGATCATGAAAGAGGTGACCAACTAACTAAACTGTTTGATCCATAAGATGAAGAATCTCAGGTTAACCAATACTTTGAAGAATCACTACCCAAAATTTTAGAGAGAGAGATTTAAACGCTAAATTTTCCAAATCATATCTCTAAGTCCAAAATTTGCCAGAAGTTTCTATCAACTGAGAGCAACTTTACTAAATTTGTCTAAAAACCCACAATTCATACTTAATAGTATTGAATGAGCTAATTTTGATGAACCCACTTCATCAAATAATCATCAACAAAGGTTAAAAGAACAACAACAAGTGAACCCAATCAAAACAATTAACAATGTGAGCTCAACCACAGTTCATACTAAAAAAAAAATAATAATCTCTAAGAAATACACAATGAAGCCAAACCAAACAACGACAATTCGATGAAACTAACTTTAAAAAAAAAAATTAGGGTTTAAAGTAAACAGAAACGGTTACTAGCGAATGCTTACCACTTCACAATTAATTTCGCTCCTTGGGTTCGATCGACTATGATTCAAGGAAGCTTTTATTTTCAGCAAAGTACATCTGTTTATGTAAGTTAGGAGAGAGAAAGTGTGAGAGAGAGAGAGTGTGTTGTAGACACGAACTTTGATATAACGAGTCAGTTTCGGGTTGGAAGTTGAAACGTGTAATGACTTATGAGCAAGAGATATTTGGATTAGGGCCAGCGTAAGTAGGATTTGGGCTATATCTTACAGATTTGGGCACCCTACAAAACACTTGGGCACCCAGAGTCTTAGGTCAACACGTTTAGACTAAAACCACCCCTCTCTGTAGTTCGACTGTGATACAATTTTATCAAGCTACCGCGCTACGGCTTTTTCGAAGCCAGCTGAAAAATGGATGGGCGCTAGCAAATGGACAGGGGTATGTGTCTCTAGTACCTACAGCCACAAGCAAATATCACATACTGGTAGAATCCAAGGCACACACGAGCCAAGGTATGGATTAACTGAACCATTTCTTAAGGCAAGGACTATGGGCACCTCTAAGCATCAAGACCTTTACCATCGTCTCAAATTTGAGGTCGAGTTGAGAGTTTGAGGTATGAAGAGAATCTACCGGTAGGCAGACCCACTGCCATCTCTCTCTCACACATACTCTCTCTCCACTTTCTCTCTTGATCCCATCCAACATGTGGCATGGTCCCTAAAAAATTGAGGTTGCGCCTGGGAAACTTCTTGTCCGTCATCCTTAAACTTTGAGAGGAATTTGGGGTTTCCCATAGTCCTTGCCCTACCAAGTTTGTATAAATTTCCAAAATGACAGTCTTAATAATATAATACCGCCTGTTGTGTTGTGTCAAGTGTTCTCAAGACCTGGAAACAGGTTGGGTTAGAGTCAACCCTAGGCCGGTTGGCTGATTAAGATCATCAAATCTTGACACTGCATAGTTTATGAAACGAGTCTTTTTCAAATCTTAACCTTGATTAGTTTAAAATTTTTCTATATATATATTGAAAAAAAAAATTGAAATGAGTCAGAGTCGACCCTAACCCCAATAAGTTTGAAGGGCTAACGGGTCAAAAATGCTTAACCCTAACCCTAACTTATTTAACTAGCAGATTAGCAAATCGAGTTAGGGTATATTTGGCGAGTCAAGTCGGGTCGGGTCATGTTTTGCCACCTCAAAGTGTACGTTAGAAAACTTTGTTCCAAAAGATCAAGTTGATTTATCACAAATTCAAATATTCAAATAAAAAATTTATCACAAATCCAGCCCAATCCAATTGTTAACTGGGTCCTAAAGACGGAGCTAATTATGCCATATGAAACGGATCCAACAAACTTTTCTAACAAAGTAACAACGTTCATCTGCTGGATCTAGTAAGGGTGTCAACAGGTCACTGCTCGGAATTGAAACCTAGGCCTGCTTGGTACACCATGAATATTCGCAAATGCGAAAATTCACGATTTATCATGTATTTATAGATGATTGATGAGGGCATTTAATAACCAATTTGCAATGAGCTTACAAAATAAACAATCTAAGGCCCTGCTTGGTATGCAGGAAAAATTCGCATCTGCAGTTATTTCCGATCAAATTGATAAATCAGCTGTTTGGTATGGTATTCCTCTGCTAGTTAGGATACCTATGGCCCTGTTTGTCCATGCAAACTACCACTACCACGGTTGTGGTAATTTGCATTCTGCAAATTTTTCATGCATACCAAGCAGAGCCTAAAATTATTTATTTATTTTTTTCTAATTTACAGAATTTTAATTAGCACCTACAAGAACCGTGAATTTACGCATTTGCGAATATTCACAGTGTACCAAGCAGGGCCCTTAATTTCGAAAGAAGAAAAAAAAGTGGAAAAAAAGGAGGAAAAAAAAAGTCCGAACTATTTGGAATTGATTAGTTCTGGTTTTTGTTAGGATAATCAGTTCTGATTTTTTTAGCTGTTCTTGCGTGTTTTGGTTCTTTTCTTCGACATACTTTTGTACCCAAAAAATACTGATTCCAGCTACTAGTTCAGTTCTGGTTCCAGTTCCATCAGATATCAAAGTACCTGAAATTGGAACTGGTTATAATATTAACAGTTTCAGTTTATAGCATTTCGGTTGTAATACAGAAATTACGTGGAATCAGAACCAAGAAAATTGGTTCAGATAAATTGGAATCAATTTTACTACCAAATTTTGTTTCACATACAGTATTTCAGTACCGCAACTGGAACAGTTAATACTAAAACCAGTTCTGAATACTTTGATATCAAATGGAACCAGAACCAAATTGACAAAAACCGAAGCCGATTTACAAATATTGATTTTCTCATTTGATTTTTATATTACTTTTTTAACATTTTTTGCACATAAGTTTTGATCATAATAATGATTAGGCTACGTAACTTAAATACTATAATCCAAGAATCAACGGTGTCGATGAAGCCTCGACTACTTTGGTGGGCCCACCGTTCAGTACTAAAAACTCCAAAAACCGGTTGTTGTAAAACGAAAACCACTAAGCATTTCAGAGAAAAAGATAAAACTATAAGAGCTAAAAACCATCCTATAAACCAAGCTAGCTCTTTGTAAGCTGATGCCCGGGTGCCCATGAGTACACCTCTGGAGACAAACTACCATTGGTTAACAAATTCGGCGGCATCCCATACAAATTCGACACATCGACGTGATGAAATGGCCGACGAGTATTTTGGCAATGCTGATTATGAGCTGCGGCAGCAACAACTTCGTCGTCATCCAAAGGAAGTCGATCGAAAGTTGCATTCATGAAAGATGCCGCCATGATCACCACAGGACCTGAAGCAATCAGAGCACCAACAACACCACCACCTACAACTTGTCCCTGAGCTCCTACCAAGTAAATTGTTAGCCCTGTCATCCCCGCTGGAGCCGGTGGGGGTAAGAATGAACCCAGCAATGAGAGGATCTCAAACCGTCCGTGGAGGGTCACGATAGCACCTGAAGAAGAGGGTTGCCGAAGTGTAACGTTCATCACACAGCCAGTGCCACTAAGTATGCAGATACCGCGTTGTCTTCTCCTGGCAAAGTTAGCTATGCTTTCACTGACATCACAACCAGAACTTACCTCCATAGCATGAGCCCGAAGCGCGTTGGCACTGTCCCGGGTGATGATAATCGGTGGCTTCGGCTTATTTTTTGAGCCGGCTGGCCGACCACGAGGCCTTCTGACGGATTCTCCCTGTGAAGCTACAGTAACTGCTGGCATTTTGGGAGCTATAATTAACCCTCCTGAATCAATGGAAGATTTCTGGTTACTGAACTTACCTGTTTGTGAGATTGGAACTGTTGTAGTCTTGGATACAATAGAAACTGCTGCTAGATCTGCACTGTCCATTCATGCAAATGACACAATGATTTGATGGGAAACATGTTCAGATTGCAGAGTATAAGTAGGGAATTTCTGTCCATTAAAGAATGAGGAAAGTTTCAAAAGAATGATTGGAATTAGGAGATGGTTAAGTAAAACAAACCCTCCATTTTCAATTGTAAAGTAATCAGTTCAGACTTCCTAATTTCCAACAGACTTTCTTTCATGTCATTTGTCTTTCCCAACAGATAATACCCATTTCTCAATTAAAAATGTGTATGAAAGAAATCATCCAATCACCCACCTTTAAAAAAAAAAAAAAAAAAAGCTAGAAAGAGAGAGAGCCTCACATAATACATATAAGAATGGAAACAGGATAAACACCAAGATCTGGCTTCTGTAACCCTAGAGAACTATAGAAGAATTCAAGGAACTGAGTGTGTGGAGGCCATGAATATAACTGATCTGATCAAAAGTCCATGGGTATTATTCTGTTTTGGATATTCACTCAAGTGCATAATATGCTTTAAAATTGGTGATAAGACAAAAAGTGTAGTTGATACTAAGTGTGAGATGGGCACCTGCATAATTGAGTAAAATGGCAACAAACTACAGAATGAAGTTATAAGATTGCTACTGTCAGACTTGAGGAGTTCCATGAAACAGCTAAAACAAGAAAAATATTACTGACAACACCATAGAGCTTTTGGAACAGTAACAAACAATTGTGCACTGGAGATGAAAGAAGAAACTATGGTTAGATATCTTAATAATATCACTATTAGAGAACTCTTGTCCAAAGAAAAAAACCCTTTGCTCACTATGAAAAAAGAGGAAACAAAAGCAAAAAAACAAAAGAAAAGTGGAAAACCAACCCAAATTAAATTAGCAAACGTGGTACCTACGTTAAGAGAACATACCCCAACGATAGAAAAACTAGAATACAACCTCAAGGCACAGGGCAGCGGCCATTCAAGTTCTCTTTAAGTATGTACAGTTGATCAGACTCGAATACTCGAACATAATAAAAATATATTTGATCGAACCGTAACAACGCATTGATTGGCCACTTTTAAACTCGCTACAAGACCCTGAAAAACCAGGAGGGGAGAGACAATCAGTAGCTATGCTGCCAGATCTGGTGTGATTGCTTAGATGGTGGACCCTGGGAACCACTGAGGGTCCCATCATTTTGGGTTTGTTGCTGCTGGTGTTCTTGTGAGACCCCTGTCTGAGACGGGTAGAAATTAGGGTACCCTAGATTTCCATAGTGCTGTGAAGGTTGCTGCTGACCCTGTCGAAACCCACTATGCTGCTGACCTTGACCCTGGAAGCTGTAATATGTACTAGCTGGAACAGCAGAGACTGTTCTTGAACCTGGCCCGTGTACCCACACAGCTGAATTGTCGTTCTGTGAATTGATATACCAAACTTGTATCATTACAAGATCAAGAAACAACTTGTTCAAATTAAAAGGAACAACTCGAAATAAACCTAGCTCTTTTTCAAGTTCCTTACGGGATGCTACCATAGCTTTTCCAAACCCTTCTATGCCCTTCACTGCTCAACAAGTTGCTTCCTTGAAATATAATAATTATATATTATCTATTCAGTCCCTATTGTTTATTAAAATCCATTTATTATTGTTTTTCATATTATAATATTAAATTATCATTTTTTACTTTTAAATGTGCTAAAATAATAAAAATTAATGTCAGGATTTTTAATAATTATTATTTTATTTATTAAATCCCTATCTTTTCATATAATAGTAATAATAACNCTTATTAGATCCTATTAAAAATAAAAGGAGAATAATAAAGGGCATAAGAGGAATTTTAAACAACCATGGTAGCATTTAAAATGCACTTGAAAAAGGAACTGGGGATTTATTATGAGTTCTAGGTAGTAAATGTAGTTGACTCAGTTTCTAGTGCAAAAGACTCGAAAAACAATTAGAGAGCAAAAGCAGAATTTTTATTGTTAAATAAATACCTGTTGAAGTGGGAGAAAATGACTGTTGTCTTTGTAATGAGAGCTTATAACATCATCATAGCCAGTGGGTGAGCTTGAAGGGGTTGTGGATGGATTTAGTGGAAAATTCCCAGGAATGTTAGCTGAACCCCCAAAGCCTCCATGACCAGAAGCAACAGCGGCAGTTTGAGGGAAGCTACTGACAGGCGCACCATTCTTAAATTGTGGAAGTGTGTACTTCATGCCACCACTGTGTACTGCGGCCGGAGATTGATGGTATGTGCTATTACCCCCATATGCTTGCTGGAAGGCAGAGGGCATGTATGCATAGCTTGGAGGAATGTACGGGTAGCCAATCATGTTAGCAAAATGTCCCAAAGGAAGAGTTGGCTGGGAGTAAGAGTGAACTGTTAGATGCTGAGGAAGCGTCGGTCCCGTGGCAATGCTGGTACCAGGAAGGGTCTGCTGTGTTGGATGAGGAGTAGAAAATACACCAGGCTTTAAAGACTGCATATGTAGGCATGACAAAGATATTACATGACTAGCTCAAACTAAGAGGGTGTTTGGCAACCAGAAGCACTTCTGCTTCTAAAAAAAAGCAAAAGTGCTTCTGAGAAGTAAAAAATAAAGAGAAGTTTGTATGGTAAACTACTGACTTATAAGTCAAACAAAATGATAAGTTATAAGGTGTTACGCGGTACTCGAGGAGAAGTAACTTCTGAGAAGCAAAAAAGCAAAAAAAAAAATTTGCTTAAAAAAGAAACAACTTTTTTGCTTCAAGAAGTCACTTTGAAAAAATGTTACCATACATGCTTTTTTGCTTTTTGACATATACAAGTCAAAAAGCAACTTCTGAAGTGGTTGCCAAATGCCCTCTAAATCCCTAAAACATTATAAGGTCTATGTTTATTCAATTTTATTCTAGAATGTGACGCAAATCTCAGAATACAACAGTCAACATATTTTCTAGGTAAAGGAGCAACGTATGACTCATCCAACAAGGTGAAAAGATTTCAACCAATCCAAGCCAGTTGATTTGACTTGTGCGTATTAATTTAAACTGATAATACTCACCAGCAGTTCAGGTAACACGAGACTCGTCGTATTAATTTAAACTGATAATACTCACCAGCAGTTCGGGTAACACGAGACTCGTCGTATTAATTTAAACTGATAATACTCACCAGCAGTTCGGGTAACACGAGACTCGTAAACTACATCAGAGCAAACAACATTCTAGATATAGAAGTTCAGGAGAGAGATACCTCAGCCATTGAAATTGTTGGACCACTGATGGAAGACACTGAAGTGCTGTATTTTGTGGGCATTGACTGTGTTGCGAGGAAGGGTGAGAATGGAACATCAGACTCTCGTGCAGCAGCTTGAACAGTTGAAGCCAATAAAGAATTCGTATATGCTTGCTGTACAACAACATCCATGCAAAGTGAAGATCAGATACTCTGGTAGATTTAAGCAATCAAACTTAATGAACCATAGCCATTTGTAGATGTTTGTTGTTGCGAAAAAAAAAAAAGAACAAGAACAAGAATCGTGGTGCCACGGCTTCAGTATCAACAATACTGGAATTTTCTTTTTTTATTTTTCATCTGTAGCACCAATACTAGCATCAAACATGTGTTCAACACACTGGTACCACGAACAAATGAAAAAGCAGAATGAATTACAGACCAACTTGCTACAGTCCAGACAGAGTTACTATGGGTTGAGTCTAACAGAACAAAACCTCTTAATGCCACAGTTAAGCCACTGGAGAGAGAGAGAGAGAGAGAGAGAGAGAGAGAGAGAGAGAGAGAGAAGAATATTTCTTTATTCTAAATTGTCTTTAAGGCCCTGCTTGGTACGCAGGGAAAATTCGCATCTGCAGTTATTCCCAGTCAAATTGATAAATTAGCTGCTTGGTATGGTATTCCTCTGCTAGTTAGGATACCTAAGGCCATGTTTGTCCATGCAAACTACCACTACCACAGCTGTGGTAATTTGCATTCTGCAAATTTTCCCTGCATACCAAGCAGGGCCTAAATCTTTACTTTATGTGGGAAACGCTGCTCAACTTCACACCACCATGTGTTAATTGAAAAAGATAGTTCTGCCATTGTCAGGAAAGATATACTCTTAACCCGGTAGCATCTAAACTTGATCAAAGAGGGCATGAAGATTTGACTTGTCTATTCATGCTGAAATTTTATTACCGCTACACTTAAGAGGGAGCAAAATTCTATTAACCAGTGTGTATCCATCAAAAATAACATTCTATCACTGTTATAAAAGATATATTTCATATTTCCCAAGGAACCTGTGAGGAAGGCCAGGTAACTGTGAAAAATGCAAGTATATGCAGAACAATTACCATCACACTTGAAAAGGGGGCAAGATTCTGAATCTGAGGATTTGTGTGTGCATAAGAGAATGCTGTATTCGGCTGTGTGCTGCTTTCAAATCCGTAACCAGGCACAGAAGTTGCAAAACTGTAGTTATGTCCATGTGTAGTTTCAGCAGCATCCTGTTTCATGACCTCTGGTTGTGATGATGCAGGTGAATCATAACTTATAGTACCAGCAGCAGTTCTAGGATCTACGTTCCCATCTGAGGTGGATCTGAACTGCTCATCTCCAAAGTATTCAGGATTTCTGCCAGGAATAAATGCATAAAAAATCATAAACAGTCCACAGGTAGGCTAACAATCAGATAGGCATAGGGTCATATTTTGTATTTCGTTTTTCTTCTTTTCTATCCTTTTATTATTCTTCGGCCATTGTGCCTTTTCCTAATGAAATTTTGCATATCAAAAGCAAAAAAACAAAAATAATCATATAGGAACGAAAAAAAAGGGTTATACCTGGTCTCAGAGTGGCCAACTGACGAAACATCTGCTTGCACAGAAACCTCCTCCAAAGCATTTTCGTGGGATTTAGATGCAAATGGACCAGGATACGTAGCACTGATACCAGATCCAAAACTACCGAAGCTCAAGTGCAAGCAGTCAGCGGTTGGGACTTGTAGGTGATTCGGAATTTTTACAGCAGGATTATCCTCTGCAGGCGGGCCCACCAGCTCCTCCTTCCTTAAACTTAGTTGCTGTAAGTTCGCAGCAGCTGATGATACTGCTACGGTAACATCCTCAACTGAAGACACAGAGTAGTTTGGCTTAGATAATTGTGAGTTGCCATCAGTTCCTGAAGAGATACCAATAAAAATTCAGGAAATTAAATACCAACAAAAACTAACTGCTTAGTTGAGAACTGAGAGAAACAATAAACACAATTTTGCTTAACCATTAGTAGTAAACTTCATGTTTTTGGATGGAAGCTATGTTCCATGATCATTTTGACCTACATGAACTGGATATCTCTACAGGGAAGAATCACTTCTAGGTAAAGAGGATCTTTCATTATTTCTATTCTCCACTACAACCCAATAATGATACCCAGCATTCAAGATTGTTTTGGGAGCCCTTTCAAATTCAATGCTCAGGTAATATGAGAGACAAAAAACGCATCAAGTTCAAGGGAAAACATACATTAGAGGTGGGGAGAGGAGCTGCTCTATGTATCCAAGTCTTTTAACTAATTTAGCGATTAGTAGGCTTGAGTTGTCAACGCCTCCATACTAAATAGAGAAGCAAGAATCCATGACCTTGCCAGAAAGATTTTATAAAGGATCATGGTTGAATGTTTGATATACAGAGGTCCAAGTTTCTGTAGTACTCCTCACGTTCATTTTAATAATTTCAGGCATTTCAAGGTACATTAACACATCCGTAAGACTACACTCTAAAGGATATGCAAGTAGCAATAACCATCTTGCACGAAATAAGTATATTTGACTATTAACAAAAGGCAAAAAAGATAAGTATACCATATTCTAATCTTTTTATCTCTATTATTGCTGTAACCATATCCATTAAAGTGCAACCCCTATAAGCATCTTAGCAACATAGGATAATAGACTCTAGGACTGCATTTGATTCTCAGAGATTGCACATCCTGTAACAATCATTCTCCTAGGAGTGGATACTGGATATACCAAAACACTTCAACTTGAATTTCTTTCAAGAAGTCGGGAGAAGGATTGAATACATCCATTGTCAGTCATACATGTCGTTAACGCAATCAGGAGATTCTAAGAGAATGGAGGTGAAGAGAAATAAAAGTACTCCCTATACTGCAACAGATCTTCAAGAAAAGCCAAAAACAACAATAAAATAGTAACACTAATCGTTACGGAGATGATGAAGATAATAAATGAATAAAGTCCATGGTTCGATTAAGAACATGTGAAGTTACCTTCCTGATGGTCAAAATGCCTGTGAGGCTGGTAGGAGTTCATGTTATTAAACGAGTCATTATCAAAATGAGATGCACCTCCAGTACTATCATCCTGTATATGTCTACTGGATGAAGGAGCAGATCCAGTGCTCTCTGTGTTAAGGTTTTCAACATTGACATCTCCCTTTGTTATCCTGAACTCATCTGACTGAGAACTAGGATGTAGATCAGCTCTATCAGCATGCAAATTAGATACAAGGGATGGATTACCATACACCTCGTGGTCACCAGATGTTTCCAGGACAGGTAACCCACTAGAAGCTGATGGTTCAGCCAAGGGCCACTCATCATGAGAGACGTGCTGGCTTGTAGCACTGCCTGCCTCGTGGATTGCCTCTGAGACCTTGAAAGAAGGATCATGAAGTGAACGGAAATCATGGTTTGATTCCGAAGGTAGAGGATCTTTATGGTAGGAAGTGTTTGGTGCAACCGCATTATGTTTAGGGTAGGAAGTCTCAGTTGACACTGTTGGTCTGCTTGAAGCTTTAGGTCTGCCCATCTTCACAATGTCAGCCATTGATACTTGTCCTGGAACCCCCGACCAAGCAGACTGATATGCAGGAGAAGGTTGTGATGAAGAAGAAATGACATCACCAGAAACTATTGATGGTGTTTTACTTTCGAAGTTAGACTCGCTGCAATCAATATAAAAAGAACATGTCAGAATCGCTACCAAGCTTAAACTTTTACTTAACATGCTCAAATACTTCTAATAAATGGCATATTCTATAGGCAATTCACTATCACATTTTAAGTACACAATCCTTAACAGAAGCATAACTACTTGCCTCCAGAATGAACTAACACTTTTTACATCTTAAAATTATTGAATGAAATAGAGAACTTTAAGGAGTATTTAAATTTAGCCCAGGTTTTAACTGTCTAGAGGGTGCCATCTACCTGCATCCTTGAAGTATCTTCACTTAATTTCATTACTAAAAAAAAGGTAAAAATGTCAATACATCCAAATATCATGAGTCCAGGCATCTGTAACTGGGAAATAATTTGCTCAAATCATAAGCATTGAGAAATCTCGGTACTGCTGGACCGCAAAAGAAATAAGCTTTACTACTACCAAACTCAAATCATCGAAAGTCCTTTTCCGCATAGAAACATATGGACCCAAATAAAATAAAATAAAATGATGAAACTCACTAGCACCAATTAATCCTTCAAGAAATTAATTCAGATGCTGGAGACTTCTCCAAAGCATATAAAATGCAACTTAGAACTAAAACATTGGAAAAAGAAACAGAACATATAGGAAAGCCCACAGGCTTCAAACATCCCCCTGTAGTTACAAGTTTTGCATAAGCCCCTCTACAGTTTTACAACCAAACCTAACATCATTGCCTGCATCTTCATCAAACAGTTCCAGAAAAGAAAAAATGCTCAAAGACTAAAAGTTGTATCTTCACCCCCATAATATTTAACAAGGAAACAGAAGATGCATAATTTTACGCTTTAATAGAACCAACCTGAGATATGTAGGGCGTCGATTAATATTATTGCCTGGCATACCCGATGCAGAAGATGAAGAACCTGGATAGGCATTTGTCCCGTTTTCTTTTCTGTACGCTGGTTTACCGCGCAAAGCTCCAGATTCTAACATTATTACCAATCAGAGTATAGGTAAGTACAAATATGTAACACAAAGAATCCATATCAGATTCCACCCAACAAATATATTCGAAAACTCTTCATACTGAATGATCACATAACCATACCAGTGGAGCTGAACTGAGTAGACATACCACGTCCAACATTACGGTCTGCACCACCCCTGCCTCCACGATTTGAAGTGTTACTGGCAGCTCGAGGCCGGGATTCTGAAGTCTCCTTGATCTGATGCATAGAGACAAAAAATGAATAACAATTTATAGAAAGCATATTAACTAGCATGAGGATTACAACTGAAGCCTTCTTGTGTATCGATGAATTTATCTTGAGGTTTATTTCCAAAATAGTTCCCAAAAATGCAGCGAATTTATTATCTTTTACTGCTTAAACCCTTGAGTCCTACGTTACATAAATAAGAAATCAACAAGTCAATAACGTAGCAAAAGATCTGAAAACACTAATATTTTGTGCATACAGTTAAAACTTAAAACCAAAGAGAGTATAGAAAGCACTGACAATTAATTGTACAACAGGTGTAACAATGACAGTGATAAGACACAGATCGGAAAAACATCAGACGACCAATTTCTACATAAAACACAATACATGCTTCCATACACTAACCTCTTTCTTCTTTTCTCTTTTGCTCTTCACCTCGTGAAAAGTATCTACACAAATGACAGGCATCAAATTAGATAACGCTTGATGATTCACAACATACAGAAGCAATTACAGAGTTGAGACTTCATGCATCTTTTTCAAGAACTTAGACCCCAAAAAGATAATAAATTGAGCCGGAAATATGATACCAGAAAAAATGTTAGATAAAGTAAATGAAAGCATAAAAGAACATATCCAAGAGAAAAGAATAGAGTGAGATAAAATAAACATGAACTTTGTTGACTAAGGAAATGGAAGAAAAATCATGCAAGTTACTCTCAAGTTTCAAAGGTTAGCTAATTGAGAACCATAACACATTTAATATTCAACGTGTAACACACTTTTTTTTTTTGGAACACGTTTTTTTAAAAAAAATTTACGTGTAACACACTTTTTGTTATCACACGTTGGAGTGAATGACTAGTTTCAAATTTCCTTTTTATTCTTTAGGAGAATATAGAAGTAATATATGATAGTATAGTCTACAATCTACATACATAGCCTGTAGGCTGTAGGAAGAAGAACTTGCCATGACATCATGTAAAATAAGAGCAATGCATGTAAATGTGATTACTAATTATCCATTTTTTAAGTAATTAATAAGTACCAAGATTAAAATTGATAATTTATATATTTTCAGTAGTTTGCCATGTATGATGTATGAGCACACAAGTTTTTGTGAATTCACTGCTTAATTTGAGTACATTCAGCACTATTAAGATAGGTCCTCGAACAAAAATTGTAGTGCTAATATTCAGCACTTAAAACTTTCAGTTCCTGAAGGAGAAAAGTGCTTGATATTGTTAGCTTGCCAAAAACATCCTACAGTCTATCTAGGCACGTTAACTTTTTTCAAGATTGTAGGCAAGCATTTTAGTGCTTAAAATTTAGAAGCATGGTTCTTTAGTTAGTGACTGCCAGACTAGCACGAGAAAACCTCAGTTCGTGCTGGGTACTGTTTATGTATTATTTCAGAATCTCAGTTGAAACATCTTGGTCTTTCTCCTGTCCAAAACATTTGGTCAAAGTGATAATTTAGACTTCAGGATGTTCGTTGTTGCAAACTACATGAGGACTCACGAGTCCCAAATTCTACCAACCACAAGCTAGCACATTCAAGATTAGAAATGACATTTTCTCCATCAAAAAAAAAATAAAAATAAAAATAAAAACCAAAAAAGGAGAAAACAAACAAAAGGAGAATCTCTGGAGAGAGAAAGGGGGAGGGAGAGATTAAAACCCACCCTCCTAATAGAGCAAACAACAAAAAAGATACGTTCAATATAGAACAGAGATTGTATATGACTCTCTTGAAAACAACAAAAAATCATCAAAGCTTACCAAAACCAAACGGCATTCCACCAGCAACAACAAAAACAACCACAAGATTGAAACTATTTTACCCACCCAAACATGAAACAAAGACCAAAAGCAAGACAACATTTTTTTTTTCGATTTTTCACAGCCTAAGAAAACCAAAACCTTTATCATAACTAAGAGAAACCCACCATGCTAGTCAAAATCCAACCAAAAATAACTAGGGCTTTCTTTTGGAGATCAACGACAAAATGACATCAAATATAAAAAAACTCCCCACCCTGAAAAAATAGTGGAAACAAATACACAAGAGGATTTTTCTCATCTCGCCTAACAACGAAAACCCATAAACAGAAACCCAAACAACAAAACCCTAATACTACCCACGAACATATATCAAAGAAGAATTTTATAACAAAAACCCAAACTTTTCAAGGTCTCCCAAAAACGATTTTGCACAAGAAAATGGTAAATAAAAAAAAAAGTGTCGTTTCCATTAAAATCATCAAGAATCAAAAACCCTAGAGATGAAAGAGAAAAATCTAACAAGTTAGGTCCTTTTTCGAGATTAAACCTTGTGAGAGTAGCCTGTGAACGGTATCGTTAGGGTCCATGTTGCATTCTTTAAGCATAGCGTAGATCTCATGTTCAGGACAGTTTACAATCTCTTTCAAGCTCTGAACCATCTTTTTTGATGTTGCTGGAATCGATGAAACTCCATTGTTATTCCCCCTCCCGCTGCTGCTACTGTTTACCCCTCCGCTACTCATAGTCTCTCTCTCTATCCCTCTATCCTTCTCTCACTAAAAACTCCTCTGTCAAACACTGAGATCGAAAGTAACACAGAAACCCTTCTCTCAATCTCTCCTTATTTGCTCTCACTCGGTTCTTGAGACTCAAAGATATCTTTCTTTCTCTCTCTTCTTTCTCTCTCTACAGTTTTCAATTTTTTTTTATTGTATCAGTTTTCTTAAGAGCCGAAGGCTTCTATTTTATCAGACACCGACTGATTCAGTAAATCTAAGGCCTAAACATTACACTACGTGGTCACCATTTTAACCAAAAGATTTTCCTCGAGAGGCGCATAGAACCATATTGATGAAATCAACGGTTTAAACCTGTTTTGTACAAAGTACTTATGAAGGCCTTAGGAAGACTAATTAGAATCTTTCTGTTTTGACCCCCCATAATTTTCTAATTTTTTTTATGAAACCCTTAATTGTAAGTGCTCCAGCAAATATTGATATATGTAGTTATCCTTTCAATCATTTTGTGTTCCAAAAATAACCCTCTACTCATAAGACAAAAGCGCATGTACCTCCTCTATATGGTTTGCAACTTTTTATGATTATTATACCCTCAGTTCTGCAAAAGAAGAGGAAACCCTAAAAGGGGAATAGGCGTAAGAAAATTTGATTACTAGAGCTAGGGTTGGAAGTCCATGTCTCAATCTTGACCCACTTATTAAAGGTTACTGTTATTGGGGCAATCTAGTAAGGATAAGGGGCTCCCTCAGTTAGGGGGCACCTCCTAATTTTGCAAATTAGTTAGGGAGCAGGGGTTTGTTTTACTTGGGGGAGGCTTTCTCATTTTAGTTAAAATTTAAATTTGACACCAACCTATCGAATTTGTTATATAGCTTTGCCAACAAACTGTCAATTTTGTTATATATTTTTGCCAACAATCTGTCGATTTTGGTTATTATTTTCGACAAGTTCATGTGATTTTTCAACTGATTGGTGGATCAGTTTCAATTTTCAAATTTGACAACAACCTATCGAAAATATTAATTAAATTCAAGAGGTTTATGTCGAAAAAGTTCTTCGTCTTCAACATGATTTGATGGAATTTCAGTGCGCTGGTTTTTTCGGATTTCATTTTACAGAGAAAAAATAAAAAAAAGTTGTTCGAAAGATGTATTACTTCGAATGTTGTTGATTTTGAGGCTTGAACGGGATTTGAAGACCCAATACCCTCATTGAAATTATTTTTTAAAAGTTGTTTCTTCATTAATGAAGTTTCTTTGACAACTTCATCCTCCATATTTTGACATATTTGTGTGTTTAAATAACAAGCTGACACTCGAAATTTTTTTTCGAACACTAATTGTTAAAAACTTGAGTCGTTATTACCGTTGGGTAGAGTTCATCAGTGCTAGAATCTTGAATATGGTAACCATGAAGTTGGAGGCTCAAGATAAAAACCTATACTTTTTTTTATTAGGGTTTAGTTTTCTTTAGTGAGTGTATTAGCTATCTTTTGGGTGGCGCCACGTAGGCGCCACAAGGGGGCCACATAGACGTTCTCGCCTATTAAGGTGAAGCACCACGATTAACCATCATCACGTATAACATACGCCACAAAGTATGAGGAGTCAACTTCATTCTAGAAGGGGAAAACGAGGTGAAAAGGTTTGGAGGGCAAGAGAAGAAAGAAAACCTGGGGAAAATGCCAGGCGCCACCTCCTAGAACCAGGGCGCCACTACATCAAGGCGCCCTCTCCGGAGGCACACTCGCCAGGATATTTTCATAAGAAAGAAAGAGGAGCGCCATAAGAGAGTCTGAGCAATACCGTTAGGATATCTTCCGTACCAATCATGAAGATCCTTGTCAGAAAATCATCCTGACACCTAACGGAATGGTACCTTGGCCACGTGTCAAGAATATCCCCTCAATCTTGTTCTTTTCTCAAAAGATGAAGGGAAGAAAGAGGAATCAAGGTAGGGACCCCAATATGGTAAGGCTATAAATACCCTAAATGGGAAGCCTCAAGGGACAGAAAGAAACTTTGCTAAAAGACTCTCTTACTGGGTTCTTTCTCTCTCTCTGATATTTTCTCCCTTCTTCATCTGCCTCCACCTTCCATCTACATATAGAGCTTTTTCTGGAAGAAGTGACATTCCTTCAAGAACCGCTGATCTCATCAGCCTGGTTTGAGGTTACGCATACTATACCTAGACACATCACTATCCCTATTTCTTTAGCATACAGTGAGGGGAGTCCCCTGGGAAAAAATCAAAAGAGGAGAATGTTCAAATTTGGGCTTTAAGGCCCAACTTTTGAGCAAGCCCCCCAACCAAAAAGGGAGCTTCAACAACAACACTCATTATTAAAAACCTTGTTAATATGACTCCTAAAATGATGAGGGGATGCTTAAATTTTGGACCAGAAGCTCAAATAACAACCTTCCTCTCATTTTGTGGTTTTTTTCAATGAGGGCCTCCTTTTGTTAAAATAACTAAATACACCCCACCACCTCCATCACCAAAAATAATTACACCCTAACGCTATCATCACCACTACCACTGCCACAACCACCACCATTTCAACACTGTCACTGCCACCTCAACTCTGCCCCACCTCACAACCATTACTCTACTACTAGATCTAAGGTTTGTTGAAAAAAAAAAGATAAAAAAAGACTCACCTCACTGCCATTACCTCCACCACTATATCTAAGAATTTTTCTCAACAAAAAAGACTTTCTTCTTTTTCCTTGTACATCTCTCTCTTTTTTATCATGACTCTCTCCCTTCTCTAGAAAAAGAAAAAAAAAACTTCTTTCTATCTCCCTTCTCTCTCTCTTTTATCACTTTCTCCCTTTTCTTAAAAAGAAAAATATTATTATATATCTTTTCTCTCTATTCGTCCGTCTCTCAAGATCTCTCTCTTTGGCAGCGACGGTCCAATGGTGGTGGTGGAGGTAGTGGGGGTGGTGATTGTGGTGATAGTGATAGTGATGGTGGGGGTTGTAGCGAGGATGGTGGGGCATACTTGTTTTTTTATGGGGTGTGAAAGTGAAAAATGTGAACCTCCGCCTAATAAAATCACACCTCCCCCTAACTATTTTGAAATTTTCTAGAGAGTCCCTTATACTAAATGGGAACCCTAATAACAACGATTTTATTAAATGGATCAATATTTCCAACCCTTAGGCCTCGTTTGGCAAACTTTCTAGCATAATAGTTTCTAGAATTAGAACTAATTCTGCAAGAAACTATTTTGTGATACTTAGTTTTGATAGAAATTTTAACAAACACAAAATATTGAGAAAAAATTGATTACTTTTTCATTTAGAAGAACTCGATTTTAGGCTTTTTAGCCAAATGAATGAAGATTCCATAAATGGCAGGAATTTCAGCCTAACACAAATTACTACGAAAACCTAAAATTTTTAACCAAAAGCCTAATTCAAGCTTGTGCAGAGACATCTAAGATTACCATAAGTAAAATCCCCCAAATTAATACTAAAAATCCTAATCCCAGCCATGCAATTCGTAAATCTGGAATCTGCAACAAAAATCCCCTTGCAGGAAGCCATTAATAAAGTTTGGAGAGAGGCCCGAGCATTGGAGAGAGAGAGGATGAAGAGGGGGGAGAGAGAGAGAGGAGAGCTCCAAGCTTGTAGAGATGGAGCTCGACGGACCTTGCAAGCAAGATGCCATTATTAGAGCTCTGAAAGCTTTGAGCTTTGGGGATAAGAGAAAAAAATAGAGAGGGGAAAGTACTAACTGTTCATGAATGGAGAGTTGTAGAGACATGAGAAAGAGTTTTTTTTCTCTTCTTTTTATTTTGGATCTTGTTAAATCTTGAAGATAGATCCCAATAGTCTTATAAATTGTTTATTGTTTATTGTTTATTTAAATCGGTATTCTCTATTTCTATTTTTAATCAGAAATCTATTTCTAGTTATACGATAAGCAATTCTAGAATTTTTACCAAACAGTCAAATAAAAACTCATAATTGATTATGAGGCTTAGAATTGATTATGAGCCTCATAATCCATTATTTTAACTTTTAACAAACGAGCTCTTATACTAAATGACCTTTAGCCCCTGTTTGGTCCACCGTGAATATTCGCAAATGCGAAAATTCACTCATCATTTGTTTAAGATTGATTGATGTGGGGCATCTAATAGCAAATATTTAATAGGATTTGCAATGAGCCTACAAAATAAGCAATTTGAGATTTTTTATTTTTTTCCTAAATTATGGAATTTTAATTAGCACTTACAAAAACTGTTAATTTTTTGTATTTGTGAATATTCATGATGTACCAAGCATGGCCTTAGTGTAATACCCTTTCTTTAGAAATTACTAATGTTAGGAGGCACCCACTATTGTTAAGGGCACCCTAATAGAGTTTTAGTAAGTTTGGGTTTAAACTAGTTATAAATATAAACTAAACCCAAAACCCCTCTTGTTTTCTTTTGGTCGACTTTTAGAGAGAGAGAGAGAGAAGGTCGACCAGGGTTGGAGGCAGAGAAACTCTAAGTTTCTCTTGAAGGTTCGATCGAGGAAGGATCGTGTGCGTAAGAGAAGGGGCTGAAGGCTTCAAGTGCAGGGATTCTTCTTCTTCCTTATGATTGCGGAGAAAGTTTTGCTTTAAGGCAAGCAATAACTTGCTCTTTTGGTATAGATTTAGGTTATTCATGTTGTTGTTATGCTTCCTTAATGATTGAATGCATGAAAACCTAGTTTGTATGTTGTTGCATGCGAATTATGTGAGAGAATGCATGTAATTCATGATCGTATGATGTGTGTATGTTTCTAATGGTTAGGATTCATGAAATCTGCATATATGAGAGTTGTATATAAATCTTTAATATTTACAGGGGTGAAAACCAAGTTTACATGGAGCTGGAGTGAAGAACAAAATCCAAAATTATGGGAAAACCCAGGGGGTATCGATACCCACAGAGCAGGTATCGATACCAGTATGAACCTGTTCGATAGCTGATGCTGGTATCGATACCAGGCCCATGTGGTATCGATACCAGGGCAGTATCGATACCAAACATGGCTGGTATAGATACTAGCCACGCCTGTTCCCACATGAAGGTTGGTATCGATACCAACCAAGCTGGTATCGATACCAACTATCCTGAAGGCCACAATTATGCTATTTTTGTATTCTTAATGAAGTTTGGCTTTTGTTTAATGAACATCATAATATGTAACCTATAGATTATATGAAAATATGTGTTTATGAGCAAGGAATGCATGCTTAAATTATTGGTTGCATACTTTCATGAAGATGAACACTTGTGAACACACAGAATATGTAAGAAACCTCCATAAGCTTGATGTATGCTTAAACAACTTGTTTGGCTTGTGTACAAACATAGTTTAGGTCTTGTATAGGCCTGGTTCTCTCTAAACGAGATCTACAGAATCACCAAGTGAGGTCTATAGAATCACTTGACATGAAAATAAAGCCGACAGGATTACCAGTGTTCGGGAGATGGATTTCGAGGCGGTTCATCGAATTCACATGGCGCGCAGCCAGTGTCTAGAGTGAACTACAGGGTCAGGTAAAATGTGGGTAGTAACTAGAGTACACTAGTTGTTACGAGAACCTAATCTTAACTGAAGATCATAAAACACAACAACCGTTATCTTGTGCATCTCTTTACCTTGTTTAATCTTTTATCCTAACATATCTTATGCTTTAATGTCAATACACTCCTGTGAAACACGTGGTTATCCTGAATCTAAGCCAAGGGAACTAGTGAACTTGTTGGCTAGGTTTTGACCTAGCACCATTAATCTTTTCAGGTCCAGATCATTAGGTGAATACTCAGTAGCGGAGGTGTTCGTAAGGCAAGAATAAGTCTTTGGAGTTTTTCTAGTTTTCCGTAAAGACATTAGCTACTCTTTAAATTAAGTTTAGTTGAGTTTGGACACATGTTTAGTTCATTATTCTTTGAGAATATTCGTTTATTCGTTTGTTCATATGACAATTTATCTTTGAGTTAATAAAGTTTATTTCAGCTTTATTTTACTTGTGTATTGAATATGAGTGCAAGCTTCTTGTTAGCTTAGTGTAACGCGTACACCCTAGAGCTACAAGTTGTTAATGGTTCCGCCGGAATGCCTAGTTCTCATTGAGTAAGGGTTGCAGACCTGAAATATGAGGGCGGGGCATTACACTTAGAGCTAGAAATTTATATTGTAGGAGGCTAATGCGAAGTTGGATTATGTATATATGTACGCCACATGTGTTCCTTATGTTGGATTTGTATAAAAAATGAGCACGCATTTGAGGGGCGTTATTGTTGTTTTCTTTTGGTATGGGCACTTCAATAGTTTTTTAAATGAAAACTCTACTTCCCTAGTTTTACCATATTTTATCTTTATTAACACTTCACTTATCCTTACACCCCATTAAAACTAGTTAATGTGAAAATCATTAGGAGGGTGTTTGGCAACCATAAGTCAAAGTGCTTATACTTTTTATAGAAGCACTTCTGCTTTTGAGAATTCAAAAGTTAAGGAGAAGTTTGCATGACAAAGTACTGACTTATTTACTAGTAGTTTGTTAGACCATTAATAATTTAAGAGACAAGAAGACAAATCTAATGCGCAACTCGAGGATAAAAGAAACTTTTCTACTTATATAAGTCATTTTGTTTTTGCATTCCACATATATTTTCTACTTTTTGACTTTTATAAGTAGAAAAGTTACTTATATATGTAACTTATATCATCCCTTTTGTGAATTCATATATATATGTAAGCAGAGTGTAAGGATAAAATAGATGGAACATATCTAGACTATTAGTTAATAGAATAGCCTTTTGTTTAAGGCTTGTTACATTTAACATCCTTTAAGACAAAAATAAATAAATAAAAATACAAGGGTTAAAATGTCTTTTTTTGCCCTTTAAAATCTATACTAGAAGGCTAAAACTTAATTTTGTTAACAAGGTTAACTTAAAGAACTCTCACTTCAAAACAGGCCCGACATCTCTCTCCCTTTCTCCTCTACTGTCATCTCTCCCCATTCTCTCTTATTCGTCTCTAACCAAAAAAAAATCCCAACTCTCTATCTCTTTCTCACACTACTCCTCTTTTCTCTCCCAGAACCCGTAAGGCCCTCTCTCTGAAACCAAAATCAACAATGCCAACAACGTCATCTCTCTATTACGTACGTATTCTCCTCTAGCTCCAACCTAATATATTTCTTTCTCTCTATTACTCTTCTCCTTTTATCTGCTACTCTTGATCTTTTTGTGGAGATCAGTCTGATCAAACTGAGATTTGTTACAATGTCTCTACGTTTTTATTGTAACTTATAAAAAATTATCCTAAGCATATATATGTCAAACCTTCTCTAATGTACATGTTTATTCATTTCCAGACCCATTAATTTACTTGCTCTCTTCAGATTTTTTGGTGCCGAACCCCTTCTCACTCAAAAATTTATGCGAAGTAAGAAACAAATCTAATGTAAAGATGACGTGTAATGCACGTGCACGACACTTGGATAGTATAAGAATAAAATGGGTAGAACATGTAAAAAGTAGGTTGTCGTGCATGAATCCAATGGTTAAGAGAGGATTTTGGTGTAGCAAAGAGTGGATCTATCACTTTCATATATGATTTGTAGAGACCAAGCTTCAAACAAAATATTACCCTCGAGTTATATACTAGGGTAGCCTAATAAATAGATCCACCAAGTTAGGAAAACTATATAAAAGTGAACTTTTGAAGAATTCCACAAAGTTCAAGCCCAGGTAAGCCTACCTTTAGTTTCATCTATGATTTCCTTAGGTCCCGTTTGGTATTGCGTTGTTGGAGGTGAAAAGTGCTTTTAAAAAAAAATTTGATTACAAAAGTGTTTGGTAAAAAAATTTTGAACTGCTTATTTTTAAAGCAATAGCCTTTTGACAGCAGCTTTTGAAAGCAACTAAGAGGCTGCTTCTAAAAGCCACTTAAAATAGAAGTACCGCATTCCGGAAACGTATACTTTCACAGTACCCATAAAGCCCTCATTGTTTTACTTAAATGACAATTGATACCCTTTAGGAACCCGAGATGATCGATCCCTTTCATTCTCAAAACTCTATGTTTCTCTCTTCCACTCAAACTCTTCCTCTCTGTAAATGATGTCTTCTTCTCAAACTCGTCTTCTAACTCTTCATCTCACTGTCAAACTCTTCTTCTTCTCTTCCTTTATATTCTCTCTTACTGCCCTAACAACATCCAAAAGCATCGCATCACCACACCAGAATTCTCTTAAGTTGCCCTAAATAAACAAATATGCATCTACATTAAGGAAGGTATACAACTTCTCTATTTTGATATTAAATATTCATATACAAATCCTATTAGACTGTTGGTTCAATTTGGTACATTCAAACTCTAGCCATGATCTGAAATTTATAATAAGAATTTTGTTTGAAACTTAAAACCTGCAGTTTTGGAAACTCAGAACACTTTTTAGCATGATATCCATATTAATAAAATGAAGGAGTAGGTATCACTAGTGGTAAAGTTATTGGGGGACTGATTAAAAAAAAAATCAGACCCCATTACTTGGGATCACTTTACTGAAATCATGTCTGGCTTCAAGTTCAATTATGTAAACAATGGGTAGTAACCTTATTAAGTAGCAGCTAGATCAGTATTATTTGAAAGCCAGATCAGTAACCTTATGTAGTGATTTGCAAGCCAATTATGGTTTGAAAGGTTCAAGGAGAAAGTGTGCCGCAGAGATGTTGGGAATGTTCTTGCACATTCTAGGGCATGGTGTAGGAAATAGGTTAGCACAAGAACGGTTCCAACACTCAGGTGAGACTGTGAGTAGATATTTTGGCTACATGCTAGATATTATATGNTTTATATTTATTAAGAGATTGAAATATTCGATTCTTGTTTCCGCATGTTAAAGAATCGAATAAGTCAATACTCTTGATTAGAGATTTTAGTTTCCATCTTGATCACCAATATTATTTTTATTTGGTGATTGTGTAATCCTTAACCGTAGTCACATTGACTTACGGTTATTCCAACTAATAACCGTAAGGATTTTAGACTTTCATAATACAAAAATTATTTCAATCTATACTATTAATTGAAAAATCTAATGGAACATAAAATAAAATAAAAATAGAGTAGAGACAATCAAAATACTTCTGAAAGTCTAAGTAAAAATAAATAAAAAATATATTGAGAATGAGAGAAGAGAACCTACTTTTAATTTTTTTTTTCGTATCCAATTGTAAGCGGATACTACAAGCCTACAAAAAGAAATTGAAAGTTATTAGTAAATAATGAAAAAAAAATCAAATTAAAGCTTTGGAGAGTAAAAAAAATAAAATACTACAAATAAGAAAAAAAAAGTGAAATAAGAATAACGAACCAATGCACTCATCATGCAAATACTGAAACAAATAAAGAAATTAAAGTTATGGAGTGTTAAGATGAAAAGAGAAGGGAATATTGAAACATGAAAATTATAAAAATTGGAGAAGAAGAGGTGAAAATAAACATGAGAGAAGATTGCAATATATAATATTTTTTAAATTCTAGAATCATGGGATAAGTAGAAAATCTTGTGTTTCCAATTTGAAAATAATTTTTATAAGAGAGATGTGCATAAGGAAGTTTTGAGTAGTTTCTAAAGATAGAGACAATGAGAAAAACGTGAGTGGAGAGAAGGGAAGTTGGAGAGAATCTAGGAGGAGGATTGACATTGTGGTGAATAAGATTTTACAAAATAATAAAAATACTAAAATACCCTTTTACCAAGGGTAAACTGTGACTATTTTGCCCCTCATAGTTTTGCATAAACTTTGTGAACAAATAATTTTTCTAAGGGCGCCAAAGTAAAAAACCTCAAAAAGACCCATTCTCTTAATTAATAGTATAGATAGATATAAATCTTAAATATTTATATGCAGCTCCTAATGAGCATACCAAATTAACTTCAAAAAGTCATTTGTTACTCTTTTACCATAATTCCTGATATATCTTAATTTATTTTTTAAGTTTTAGGTTAAACTCTCATCAGTTTTACACCATACTTACATGTATTATAGGGCTCACTCAAATATGATCCACATGCTAATTTTTTGTAAGGATGGTCTTATCACCATGTGTATCCTCCAGGTTAGTGTCAAAAAGGTGTATTAATAGAGAAAAATAAATAGATTGTTACCTTCTGATAGGAGTGGGATTCGGTGGGTTGGAAGCTTTGGCCATGCTAGGCCCAAGCTTCACCTACCCATGCCCAGAATGCCCAAAGAACCCATTGAACCCGTGGGGTTTTCCCACGCATGGCCCAAAAAAATTCTTCGGGTTCTTCGGATTAGTCATATTTTTAAAAATTTATTGATTAAGCCGATTAGACTAACTGATTTTTCTTGCTAGTTACGATGACTTAAACAATAAAAATAAAAGGAGCAAATTTAACTTACCCCCCAAAATTAATTGATTCGTTAATTTACCCCCTCAAAGATCTGATAATTAATTTACCCCCTTAAGTTGACGGTTTTCGTCATTGAGTCGTTTATTGGCAAATGTACAGCTCACACAGTATATTTTACGACCAAATTACCCCTCACGCACGCGTCACGTGCGTCACTCAAATAACTCGTTCTATTAATACCCAAATTACCTTTACATGTGTTATAAGATGATTGTTTTGATCCAACGACTGAGACTAAACCAGAGATCGTGTGGGTGTTACACAACACGTATGTCTTACATCCAATCGGATTGGACGTTCTCTGCAACTTCTAGACAGTTTTTTAGCGGGAATTGTTACTTTCCCCTTAAACTTCTTTCAGTATGGTGTCTGCTGGAGATCTACTTGCATAAGAGTTTTAACGGTAGAAAAGGAAGTTTTTCATCTATTTTTCGAACGTGAAGTACAACCCACTGATCAGATGAGCTGAAATCGAACCAGAGAGGAGGAATTGTAAGTCTTACTTACTCTGTTTATTCAAAAAAAATTTAGGGTTTATCATTTTAGGGACTTTTTTATTCTTTTTAAGTTTTTTTAGAACTAATCTATGCAAAGTTCCGATTTGTGTAAGATTTTCATGGTGCAAAGTTTTGATTTACCCTAGATCCCCATCTGATTATTTAGTTTCTGTTTCTTTCGACCCATAGCCATCTTACCTTTGAAGAGTCTGTTCAAGGTAGACAAAGATCTTGATTGTGTGTTTTTTTGTATTTGTAAGGGTTTTCTAGGTTTTTCCATATATATGTATGTTCATCCGTATTATCCTTTTCTAGATTTTTTCTATATATTTGTTTGTTGATATATATTCTCCTTTACTAGATATTTTTCATTTGTATGTATGTTGATCTTTATTTTCCATATGCATGCATTCTGATCTATATTTTCAGTCGCCATCCCTATCTTATTAGGTTTCTAAAACCCTAACTTGTTGCTTTCTTAATCAGTACTATATATTCTACTTTCTTAATTTAATTGTGTTGTAGTAAAAGGGTTCAGTATGACTGTAAGGACTGTGTAGTGCACTATGGTGGGCAATGGGTGCCCGACCCTGAGGGTGGAAAATACAAGATTCACCATTACTTTGGTGGAGCATCCCTACATTTCAGTGAATTAGATGGGGATCTATTGAGCTTGATCGACTTCAATAATGATTTGGATAAGAAGGAGAATGATTTAGTTGGACAAGCCAAAGTGTACAAATGGCTTCGAAATGGTAGCATGCAGACAATAGAGAGGGATAGTGGCCTTTTTACATGGTGGGTTGAGTCTATTTTGATTCAAGGGGCATATTACATATGTTTGTTAACACAGTGAGGCCAGAAGAGGTGGCGAATCAAGGTTCTCAAGGCCCTATACCTACACCATCACTATTTGAGGATAACATTTCATTTAGTATGTTATCTGAAACTCAAGGAGGACACATTGAGCATCTGTCTACTCCACTTGTACCATCTAAGCATTGTGGGACGCCAAAAACACCAGATTCTGTAAAGAGGACTGTGAAACACCACTAACAAAAAAAAATATAATACTGATAATAATATGAGTAATAATAATAATAGTATTAAGAACAAACAAAAGAAAAAGATAGCAGCAAAAAAAAACAGCAAAAAAAAACGCAGAAAGAAAGAAAGAAAGAGAGAATAAGAGAGAGTTTGTGAGAGAAAGAGTGAGAGAAAACGAGAGAGAGAGCTGAGGGAAAGGGAGAGAAAACCGTGGGAGAGAGAGAGAGGGGAGAAAAGAGAAGGGAGAGGAGAGGAGCTGTTTGAGGAGGAAGAAGAAGGAGACAGCAGCAGCAGCAGCAGTTGCTGTCCCCGCCGGCGAGGTGTAGCTGCTGCCGTCGGCAGCAGCTACCGACCAGCAGGAAGAAAGGAAGAAAAAGAAGAAGAAAGAAGAAGGAAGAAGAAGAAGAAGGAAGAAGGAGGAGAAAGAAGAGGAGGAAGAAGGAAGAAGGAGGAGAAAGGAGAAAAGGAAGAGAGGGATTTCTCTTTGGGTAAGTTTTCCTCACCATTTCACTCCCATTTCAGCTGAGATTTTGAGTTAATAACTTAGGTTTTTTGTTGTTCAACATGCATGCTAGTGTAGATCTTGGAATTTTAGAGCTTAATGGTGGAAGAGGGGATGAGATGGGCTAATATTTTTGAGCTAAGATGAGAAATCAGAACCTAAATATTGTAGATCTTGAAATTTTTGTGATGTAAATTGAGGTTTTTGAAGAAAATAAAATTTTATTATGCCTTAAAAATTGTTAGATGGATGGATTGAAGGTTTTATGTGAATATATGGGTTTTTATGATCTAATTACCCCCATTTTGATGCATGCAAGTGGAGATTTAAAATTGATAAGATTTTGGTGATTTGTCCTTGTATAGCTTGTGAATGTTGATAGAAAAAAAAAGAAATTTTATGATGAATAAATTAGATGGTGGAATCCACATTATTGGGATAATTTCCTTTAGTTTCATACTAAAGATGGTGCTTAGTGGTGGTGAATACGAAAATATTTCATGGTTTTAGTGGATAATGACTTCAAAAAAAAAATATAATAGGATGAAGTTTATGGACTTTTTGGTACTCTGGGGACCCTAAATGATGGCTTAAGTCGAAGCTTACCTAGCTTAGAGTTTGGGGATTTTGGTAGTTCCAATGG
This sequence comes from Macleaya cordata, assembly GCA_002174775.1. Classification (NCBI taxonomy): domain Eukaryota; kingdom Viridiplantae; phylum Streptophyta; class Magnoliopsida; order Ranunculales; family Papaveraceae; genus Macleaya; species Macleaya cordata. The sequence goes on from MVGT01004231.1 coordinate 193,915, forward strand.
AACCTTGAGTTGGGTCTAGAAAACTGATGGATGATGGAAAACACAATGAAATTTAAATATAATGGTTAGTGATGAACCTGAAGTTCACGAAGGGTTTGATGGACTAATTTTGCTCATTTTGGACTGATTTTGTTAATATTAAGTAATGAATTAGTTAAATGGTAAAAGTATATTGTTTGGGCTTGACTTAAGATGGTGATAGATTAGATACTTACAATGGGTGTTTATAGCTCTTGCTTTTAGAGTTATTATTAGTATGATGTTAAGTTTTATGAGTTGATAACACTAGATGATGTATACTACTCAAATCAAGATGGAGTTGTGATGCTTGGGGAAGACCTTAATTCAAAACCTAAGACATTTGGTTAGCTTCTCTAGACTCTTAGGAACTAAATGTAGTTATTATGGACTTTTGACTTAGAATGCCTAAGTTTAAGGCTCCGGAGGTTAACTGGTACTTGTTTTGCTTTGTTGTGGTTTAAGGTTCTAAATGATAGAACCTAATGGTTGTTTTTCTTTGTTTTTCTTCTCCAGCTGGTGAGCTGGGCGTTGCTGACTCTCTGGGTGAGGAGGATCAGTTTCTGTACCGCTAGAGGTAGGTGGTCAATTCATCTTAATAGCACCCAACCTTTTAAATGCATGTTTCGAACTGTTATATATGTACCTTTGTATGCAAAGCATGGCATGAAATTCATGGATAACAACAAACTGATGTTATGAAGAAAACATTGAGAAACTGATTTTAATATGGAAACAATGCATGCTTGATCATATATCATGTCTTATGAAATGTTTCTCATGGATTTGTGAACTATGTGACTTCAATTTTACTATTATGATTTATGTCAATGAAAGGATGGTTATGTTTGGAAAACCATGTTTTACATATGTAGAGGGAGTTGTGTTTGATATGTTGGAACCTTTGGAAGAGATGAAAATCTGTTTTATCGAGTGTTTTCTCGGTGTGAAACCCAACTTTGAAAATGTGACAAAAGGAATTTCTCCCGTGACCGCCTAAAGACGGTAGTGGCGTCTCACTACCGGGCTTGATAGGGTTCACGACGACACGGGGAACCGTGTATGCCTTAGGTGGACTGGTGCCTGTGTTACTTCCACTCGGATTCCCGCCCGAGTGATCTGTGTGTGTTGGCCGCCAGGGATCCTCACCCTTACGAGGGTGGGTGAGTTGGTTTGCCAGGTCCCGCAGACTTGGGTGCGTGGGTTGGCCTGCCAGGGATCCTCACCCTTACGGGGGTGGGTGAGTTGGCTTGCCATGGTCCGGCACCCTATGGGTGAGTGTGTTTGGCTTGCCAGGGATCCTCACCCTTACGAGGGTGGGTGAGTTGGTTTGCCATGGTCCCTCATCCTTAGGACCAGTTTCACTTGTTGTATGTAGATTTTCAAAAGAGAAGAAATTTCAAAAAGGGGATTTCTACAAAAAGGACTTCGGTTTTCAAGAGGGTTCTTCCAAAATAGTTTTCGAACTTTAACTTAAAAGACACACAATCTATATATGTACTACTATATATTATCACTAAGGTGAGCTTGTGAAAGGTTGAGGACTTTCTACAAGGATGGTGGACCATGCTTATCCGGAGGCGGTATACCATCTGAGACTTTGCTAAGTGTTTTTATCTTCAGGACGGAATGGGACGTCAGGGAAACAGGTACATTTAAGAAAGTCTGGGAAGTCACGATTATTTCCTAGTAAACCATGTTCGTTGGTGGTGTTGAGTAACTAGTTTAGCTGAGGTTCGCATGCCTGCCCGATGGATGTTAGACGCGGGGGAAGGTTGTCGGGGACCTTCTCTGGATTAGTTGGGGGCCTTTGTCTAGTCTGCAGTCGTCAAATCATTGTACTTGGTTCTGATCTCGAAATAATTCTGACTGGGGTAACCCGGTCGTGTTCCTTGGCTACACTAGCAGAAGTACACTACTATTGTTTGTATATGTATATGCAGAATTTTTCTTGATGTTTCAATCAACTATATAATATGTATTGCTTTTATAAATGCTTTTGAGTTGCTATCGGATTTATCGCTGCATGTGATGATATTAGGATGGTTGATCTACCTACTGAGTTTCTCACCCAATCATTTTTGTGGTTTTACAGTTGACGGTTGAGGATCGAGATAGTATCCTTAGTGGTGCTGTGACGAGGTTTTCTTGGCGATGGATTTCCTTGTTTTGGGTTTAATGTAGGTTTCCCTCTCTTCAGTCACAGTGGATATTTATGGCTCGGTTGTGAGCCTTATGTTACCTTGTTTACATGAATACAACTCCTACTTTACCTTTTCTCACTACATATATTTTGACAGGAAACAACAAACATAACTATATATTCTATCACAGTTATATCCTTGTTAAGTGAGAAATTTGAATGTCGTAGTTATTTGCAGGTTCCTCCTGGTCCTACATCGTTGGGATTTCAGTTGAGTTGAGAAAAAAAAATGGGTGGCAAATTTTTAGTGCATACCTTTTGTTTAAATTTGCTTCCGCTGCGTATTTTCTTGTATGCACTGTGTCTATTAGGTGACGAAAGGTCCAGTTTACAGGGGAGACTCTACCGGATTTGAGTCTCGTTGTAGACTGATGGTAATGTCCCTTATATTTGGGGTACGGGGCGTTACAAGGACAGTATGGGGTGGGAAAGTTAACTTGAATGGAGGAAGCCAATCTGCCAAAAGAATATTAGAGTTGGGAGAGTTTTCTAAACACAAACAGACCAATAACTTTTTACCTAGGGATGAGAGAGCTGCAAGAAGGGCAGCAACTAAGGAGTTTATAGACCTTACTGCCACTCATAAAGTAGCTAACACAGATGGTGAGGTTGATGGAGGACTTGGTGAAGTGCATGTGCCTGCTTCTCCTAGGGATGAGAGAGCTGCTAGGAGGGCAGCAACCAAGGAGTTTATAGACCTTACTACCACTCATAAAGAAGCTAACACAGATGGTGAGGTTGATGAAGGACTTGGTGGAGTGCATGTGTCTGCTTCTCCTAGGGATGAGAGAGCTGCTAGGAGGGCAGCGACCAAAGAGTTTATATATCTTACTGCCACTCATAAAGAAGCTAACACAGAGGGTGAGGTTGATGGAGGACTTGGTGGGGTACCTGTGTTGGATTCCCCTAGGGATGAGAGAGCTGCTAGGAGGGCAGAAATAACAAGAGGAAAGCAAAAGGAACACTATTTGGTGTTAGAGACTGATGAGATCTTCCAGCCCAATAATGTGGATGATCTACCCGAATAGATACTAGACCCTATGCCTGACTTTGATGGGAGCAACCCAATACTGATGAGTTGCCAGTGGAAGGACAGTACCACAGTAGATACTCCTCTAGTGAAGATGAGTATGATGAAATATTGCCAAACAAAGAGTATGATGAGTTTGTGGCTAAGTCAGATAACTTATATGAAGAGAATGAGTGCAGAGAGGAAGACATATATGAAATGCATGAAGATAAATTGACTATTGGGATGGAGTGGCCTATTATACTTGAGGCCAGAAGATTCTTAAGAAAATTTTCTATTGCCAATTCTTTTGTGATACATTGGGTGAAGAATGATGGTGACAGAATAGTTGGAAAGTGTAAGGATTTCAACTGTCCTTGGAGAGGTTGTATGCAAGTCAACTCCCTGATGGCTTCACAATGAGGGTAAAGTCCCTCAATGATGTGCATACATGTAGGCATGATACAGACCAGAAAAACCAAATAGCTGATGCAAGATGGGTGGCTGCTATGCTTGAAGAGGAGATTACTAGTAACATTGATACTTACAAAGGAAAAAACTATAGTGAAGGAGATCAGGAAAAGATATGGGATAGACATTAGTAACCATACTGCTTGGGCAGCCAGGTGCAAAATACTTGAAAAGGTAAATGGGAACTATGAGGAGACATTCAAACTTAGACCAGAAATATGCAATTAGATCATAATTGCTAATCCAGGTAGTATAGCTACATGTTCTAGGGATCCTCTAGATATGATTTTCACTGACATGTGCATAACATTCTCATCATATTTATAAGGATTTGTGGATGGTTGTCGACCAGTCATTAGTTTGGATGGATGTTTTCTCAAGGAGGAATATAGTGGGGCTTGTTTGTCTGCAGTGGGATTGGATGGGAAGAATGGATATATTATTTCCCTCGGCAATGTTCATTTGTCAATTTGAGAAGTTTCAGACATGGTACAAGTTCTTAAATATTATAAAGAATAGGGTTTGTGAGCACCCAATGAGGCTGACTTTCATTTCTGATAGGCAAAAAGGCCTAATACATGCTGTGAAGAAGGTCTTCCCTGGTTGCTCTCATAGGTACTGTTTTAGGCACTTATATAAAAACTTCAAATAAGTGCACAAGCTTGAACACCTAAGACACCTATCATAGGGGCAGCAAAGTCATAGAAGCTCATAGACTATAAGTTATGGATGGACACTCTCAGGAAAGTTGAACAGCCTGCATGTGAGTACTTAGAGGGGAGAAAGGTTGAAAATTGGGCTAGAGCACATTTTAGCACCCACACAAAATGTGAGCACATTACTAACAATTTTTCTGAAAGTTTTAACAATTGGATCTTGAAACTAAGAGACCAGCCCTTGCTTGGTTTTGTTGATGAATACATTATGATGATGATGTCTGCAATGTACAAGAGGAAAATGATGGCTGAAAATTGGGATGATAATGGTTTAGTTCCCAAAGCTGCAAGGATGATAGAACAGATGAAGGGGAAGATGAGGAGATACACAGTATTAGTTGTATACTTTGATTTGTTTTCTGTACTACAAACAGGGACTTCAAATAAGTGGACAGTTAATGTGGCACGAAAAAGCTATGAATGCAGGGTGTGGGATTTGTCTAGTATCCCATGTATTCATGTTATATGTGTTTTATCTCGAAGAAGGCCAAATTGGACAGAGTAAGTAATGTTCATTCTATACCATTCATTACTTAATTGTATATTTTTCTTTAATCAATTATATTAACAAGTGATTTTCTTATGGCAGGTATTGTAGTCAGTATCATAGTGTGGCTGCTTACAGAAGGGCTTATGCTGGTCATGTGGGGCCAAATGCTCAAATGAAGGATTGGGGGCAGGTAACTTCTTACAAGATTTGATTATAATCTGAAGTAATTTTTTGCAAACAAATAATTAGATTAAGGAGAGACATATTGAATTGCAGCCACAATACCTAGTTGAGGCACCAACTTACAGCAAGGCACCAGGAAGGCCTAAGGTTGCAAGAAGGAGGGATGAAGATGAGGAAGCCCCAGCTAGAAGGCATCACAGGAGATGTGGGAGGTGTGGCATACCTGGCCACAACAGCAGGTCTTGCACTGGACTCGTTGTGAGAGTTGTTAAAAGGGTTGTGGCTCGAGGGGCAAAATCCAAACAGGAGGAGAGCTGCAACAGTCCCACCTAATTCGAGTGGAACAAGCCAACATATAGCAGAAGCAAGTACAAGTGCTTCCTCACAATCACACATCAGGGTACCAGCAACTAGGCCACAACCTCCATCAAAGACAGCTCCAAGATGCTCTGGGAGAAAATTTCAGCCAACTGCTTGGTTCGGGCCAAGCAGTCAGCCATAAGGCAACATATATTAAACACTTCTCTTTTAGTCGACTTAGAGACACTTTATTTCAGTAAAGACTCATGTGACTAAGTCTTTTTTTGTACGAACCACATATGGTGTTTGTTATGCAGCTGCGGCTTAGCTGTTTTATTTTGTGTTTGAATTATATGATACTTTGTTATGAGTCTGTAGCAACTAAGCTGACTTAAATTATGTTTGAATTATGTGACACTGTGTTAGTTTTGGAACAATATGAATTTGTTGCTTAGACTCTACTGTCCAAGTTCAATACACTTGCTTGCTTCTTTTAGTTCAAGTAGATTATTGTGTGAAGTTAGTTTTTAATATACTCTTGTGCAGGTACAAGAATAACAGTGCATGCGTTTGTTGTAACTTTGATAATCTGAAGTAACATGCATGAATTGTTTTTGCATTACATTGATTTAGGGAAATAAAAGGCATAAATACTTGCAATAAGAAAATAAAGACATCCACTACTTGTTTTTGAAGCCACAATCCTTTTTAAAACTTGCACATAAGTCTGAAAGGCTCGCTTCGATGACAATCCTAGCATTAATAGGAGTACTCCCCTCCACGTTTTTAACTTCTTTCAGTGCATCTTTGAGCCATTAAAAATCTGGAATTTTTCGCCATTACTCCACTTTATTCCCGAAATTATTTTCAACTTTCTAGTTCTCGAACATCCTTCTGTCCTGCAAGGGTTTTTCACCCAAGGACACTAATTGTGTTAATGGTCACTATCACCATATTCGAAGCAACCTTCAGAGATGTGTTGTTTGGAGGTAGAATAAGTTCTTATGCTCTCCGCTACGGCTTCATCGAGCCATTGAAAACTACCGCAACCACTATATTGACACGTCAAGAAATTTCTTGCGGGATTTGCATCAGTTTTCAACATCAGCATCTTCCTCATGCCATTACAATCCTGGCGTTTGCATGCACTGTATATGAAAGGGCAAGATTCGGCAAGGTGTGAGGTCATCTCACAAATTTGGCACCTTGAAATTGACTGATAATGAAAAGAGATGACAATCCATTTGTATAAAATAAAAATGAAAACCCCTTCAAAAAATAAAAATAAAATAAAAATGAAAACATACTTAAAATTTAACTTACCCCATTACTGGTATTAGCGTGGTATAACTTACCACCCTCTTGTAAATTTTAAAGCTACAACTTTTGTATAGATACAAAAAATTTACTTACTATAAACATTCCCCTAGGGATGAATACTTAGGGACAAATTTCCACTTGACATTTACCTTTCCCCGACTGCAACTTGCACCGTCTAATTCCATTTTAGGGTTTTTTACAATCAAACTTCATTCAAAACCTTGGATACTTAGTACTTCTGAAGAAATTTTGGTGATCACAGGAAGAGAAAGTGTTGGATCTACACTGCTGAAAGCTCAAAGCTACAAGCTTTATATAAGGTTTGGTAGTAGAGAGTTGGAGAAGAGAAGACCGTTGAGCAACAGTCTTATCTGGTTTAGTTCAGTCGTTGGATCAAAACAATCATCTTATAACACATGTAAGGGTAATCTGGGGATTAATAGAGTGAGTTATTTGAGTGACGCACGCGACGCGTGCGTGAGGGGTAATTCGGTCCTACAATATACTGTGTGAGCCGCACGTTTGCCAACAAACGACCCAAAGACTGAAACCGTTAACTTTAGGGGGTAAGTTCATTGTCAGATGTTTGAAGGGGGTAAATTAACGGAGCGATTAATTCTGGGAGGTAAGTTAAATTTACCTTTATAAAAAAAACACTTACAAAAGAATAAATAAAATAACAAACTTAGTAAATCAAAATGAATATATAAAAACTATTAATGCCAAAATATATTAAATAACAAAACATAAACCTTTAATATAAATATTCACTTGACTTTAGCTTATTTTAAAATAAAAATGGTTTTAACATTTGACTTTAGTGACACAAAAGGTGGGTCGTTTTCCTTTTTCGAGGTTAAAGTTCATTACGTTAGCCTAGAGAAAAGTTATGTACTTTCTTCTTTGGGATATTCTATGCTATAATTTTTTCTAACTATGAATATATATGTATAAATATATAAATTTTTATAGATATAGAAGTTTCTCGGGTTGGGCGTGTTGCTTGGGTTGACAGTTATTTTTGCTTGTGCTTCCCAAATGCTCAATTACCCTTCCCATGCTTACCCAAAGTTCAAGTAGGATTCGAGTTAGTTAGGTTGACCCAACCCAAGTCCCACCCCTACCTTCTAATGCATGTGCTTCTATCTATATGTTCCAACCATATTTTTCACACTATTCTTATACCTGTTTGTAGATACACATGCTATTTTTAATACTGTGAGGGTTTGCCATCTGATATGGGTGTAGTTTGCCAACTTACATGCGCATAACGCGTCACCCCGCTCACTCTTTATGTTTATTATATTTTTTGGACTCGATTTAGTTTTTGGCTTCAGCTACGACCCACTAGGAGGGTTTTTTTAGTTGAATCTATATGTAGGGTTCTACGAAATATATGGTATTTCAAGAGTTCTACAATTTTGGGTGTTGTAGATACAAAATTATCTACATTCCAATTGATAATCTTAATGGATGAACAAGAGAGATAAAGTATAAATAGAGAAAAAGAAGAATCTGATCAAGTAAATTTTAGTTGCTTAAAAATGAAATTGGGTCCCCATGTCATAAATAATGATAGGCAATTTTTAAATCCAAGGCCAAGTACATATGATACAGTACATCATAACTCAATTTTACATCGTACATCACACAATTAATATAGATGTCAAATTTTAGGCATTATATGTCATAATGTCAAGTTGATTTTAAAGGGTTCTAAAATGCTTTTGTTATTATGTGATAGTTTTCATTTTTTTGGTTTATTTCTATTTTGATTAAAGAAATAAAAATACTATGTATTGATAAGTCAACATATACATAAATGATCTATTTGATATTGCACTTAAAGATGAAGTTGATATCCATATGAAACCAATGAACATTTAAACCTTTTTTACTCTAAAAGTGAACACTTTTCATATTAACATTCGAGCTTATTATTTCTTCATTTTAAAAGACTGTGATTGGGCACTGTTATTGAAAGCGAAATATTTAAAGCAAAATTGCTTTTGGACTGCAAAACAGCATGGCCTTTCAACGGCAACTTGGCGGAGCATCCTATCTGTGAGAGATCACATTTCCCAAAATGCTTGTTGGATTATCGGTGATGGTTCCTCAGTTAAGGTACTGAGATCCTATGGGTGAGGGATCTTTTTGTTGACGGGGCTAATCAATGGAACATTCCCTTATTAAATTCTTTATTTAGCTCTATTGAAGTTGAGGCAATTTGCAAAATTCGTCTGGGCCCGGAATTAGTAAATGACAAGCTGATATGGACCAAATCCAAGCTCGGTACTTTCACAACTCAATCCAGTTATCGATGCTTCATTGATCAACAACCTACTTCTTCCTCGGCTTCTTCTATTCAGCCTGACTTTCCTTGGAAACGATTCTGGGCTGTTAAATGCATCTCTCCTCGCATCCATATCTTCATTTGGCGTCTCCTCTCGAATGCTCTTCCTTTGAGGACCAAAACTGGACATTATATACAGGGTTTTGATAAGATTTGTGTGCTCTGTGGTGATGAAGAAGAAGATCTCGATCATCTCTTTTTGAAGTGCAGAGTGGTGAGAGAATTTTGGTTTACTTCACCAATTGGTACCAGGGTGGACCACTTCTCATCCATTCATGATCTGATCTCCAATTGGATCAATCATAATGATAATGCGTACAGATTAGGTGCTTGTCTCCTCTGGCATTTCTGGAAAGGTCGTAACAGGAAAATTTTTGACAATATTGAAATGCAGTTTGGTAACATTTTTTCGGCTGCTATGTGTAGTCTATCCGACTATCTTCCGGGTATGATTTGTGATCTTCCTTCTGAAAGTATTCTCTTAAACAAACCTATTTCTGAAGAGGTAACCATGAAGTGGGCCCCCCACCTATAGGGGTCATTAAAATTAATGTGGATGCTGCTTACAAAGAATACAAATTTGCCGCAGCTGCTATTGCTCGGGACCACAATGGATTGTATTTGGGTTGTATTACAAAGATTGGCGTTGCTATCTCCGTTGAGGAGGCTGAACTTCTTGCCTACTCTCTTGGGTTAACTTTTGCTCAACGTTTCACTGCGAATTCGTGTTGGATTGAAGGCGACTCCCTAATAGTTACGAACTGGATCAATGACTCTTCCTTGGATATTCCGTGGAGATTGATTGCTCTAGTCAATGAGGCTCGGATCCTCTCTTCCTCTACTTCTGTCAATTGTGTGTCCTTTGTTCGTCGTTGTTGCAACATGGTTGCAGATTCGCTTGCTTCTTATGCTTTTAAATTCTCTATTGATGACTGCTGGAATGCTGTATTTCCTCCTGCTTGTATTGAGGAAGCTATTGCTTGTGAGCACTCTTCCTCATCTTTGCTTGTTTAATAAACTTGCCTGCTTTTCAAAAAAAAAAAAAAAAAAACTGTGATTGAGTTTTTAAGTGAGTGGGTCTGGCCCCCAGTTCAATGGAATTCAAATTGCAAATAAATATTGAAATTTGTGTTGTTTAATTCTTTAAAACTAACCTAATTTTATGAAATTCAAGCACAATTAAACGTATCCTAAATTTTAATCTAAATCATCTAGTTTACTAATACATTTCACTCAATTCTTAGCAGGTTAAAAAGATTCATAATGACGTGATTTTTATTTAAATAGATGACCAGGATTATTAATCCCTTTTATGCATTAGGTAGCTTATAGTCGTAGAAAAAATCAAAAGTACAGAACGTTTTTCAAAGATATAAGCTTGCAAGCATATTATAATGTACAAGTTTCCTAATTCTTTTTTTTTTTAATATAGGATGTTTCTCAATGATACAAGTTTTTTGTCATGCCGTATGAAAGGATGTTCCGGTATCCTTTTGGAAAGCTATATAAAGTTACATTTTTTAAATAGAGTTTGGAAAAAATAAAAATAAAGTCAGTAGAGAAAAAAAATAAAAGGACATTTTTCTGTCACACATAAGCTTGTAAGCATTAAATTATTTATCGTCTTTATTGCATTTAATGCATGAAACTGGGCCTTATAATTAGAGTTAGTTAAACTATGTTAAAAGTTTGAGGGTTTTTTTGTGCCACTGGATCCTTAGTCGTAATATGTGGATCTCAAACAATAACTATCAAAGCTCTTGCACGAGTAACAGTTACGTTAAATCTCTTTTAATTACTAATAAATCTTAATTAATCAACATAGTCGAATTCATTTGCATTACGCGACCTCATAGTAGATAAAATAATCAATTGCATCTTCTACCTTGAAATTGCTCTACGCTTTCAGCTTTACTACTTGACTACTATAGAGTATTAATGAGCTATGTCACCCCAATTCCATTGCCGAAATTAGAGATTGTTCTAATCTGGTTGACGATGACATGGACAACCTTACTAATTGTGTATCTATTAGCCAAGACTTATTTATACGCTTTATCTCATTATTTCCCTGAATTCGAATAAAGAGAACATTAAATTAATGTATTTGGGAGGAGACTATTCCAAACATCATTAAATTCTTGGTCTTACTTAGAGGCTATCAACTTTCCGTTGTAAAAAAGTTTTAATGGAAACTCTTAGATTAATGGTTGAGACGTAAAATTTCTAATTAACATAGTAAGTAACTTGGATTTTCATTGTAATAAATTCCATCTTCAACGAGCCTTTCCAAAAAGATTTTCCAAGTCCATAGGTATGTGCTTTCTACGTACTAATTGTTTTAGGTTTCCTAACAAAATAAGAATTACATCTTTTATTAAAAATGAGCAATAATTGGGATCATTATCTCAAGCTCTAAAGCTTGACGAGCTTCATCCACAAAAATATGGGAAAAATAGTCACTCATAATGCCTTCAATAAACATGAGATAAGAACTCATACAAGTGCTTACAATAATTCTATGGCAAAATGATGAATCAGCTTGAGGACACTTGAAAATAGACCTTTCCTAATTGTAGAAACATAGAATGTTAGGTGAAACATTAACATTCTTAAAAGAACGAGTTGCATTTAATTGAAGTGGGTGGGATCCTTTCCAAGATGGTTTCATAATATTTATTCCCTTATCAGTTTATTTGAGCTTCTACATTGTCTAATGTTTAACTTTATCATTTTAGGATTTAATCTTTAATTTTGCATATTCATCGTTTTCTGTTATCGTTTAATTATTTATGCCATATCTTCATGTTATGTGGGACTTCATTTTGACTTCATTTTCATGGTTTCAAAAGCAAAATCAAATTATCTTGATTCACATTTCAGGATCATATGAACTAAATGGATCGATTAATAAGTATTAGAGTAAATGATTATCAGCTAAGGCTGGGAGTGGTGTAGGTACGTGAAGTTGCATTTTAGCCTACAACTCAGTTTCAGGCTTATTCTTCACTGCAATCAAACTCGTTGCAGGTACCATCTCGTGTGTTCTCTCGGATCTCGATGATTTCTATGAAAAAATAATAGTTCCTCTTTCAATACCCAAATGAACCATGGGCTCTGGTATCAGTTGTTAGAATTTTAAGGCAAAAAGTCCCTCGTGGAAGTATAACAAATCAAGTTAACAATCCAAATAACAAATTTACAACATACCATGAGACACCATATTTAACATGCAAATCTGCAAAAGGTTTATTCTACACTTATAATCAAACTCGTTGTAGGTACCGTCTCGTGTGTTCTCTCTGATCTCAATGGCTTCCATGAAAAAACCATGGATCCTATTTCAAAACCCAAATGAATCATGGGCTTTGGTACCAATTGTTAGGATTTTAACGCACAAAATCTATCGCGGAAGCACAACAAATCAAGTCGATAATCCAAACAATAAACATATAACACACCACGAAACACCATATTTAACGTAGTTTGACAAAATCATGCCTACATCCATTGATGAGAAGAGATCCACTATATATATAAAGAAGAGTTACAACGAGTTACAGAGAATACCAATGACAGCCAAACACATTGACGCTCTGAAACTACACTGTCACACCCCGATTTTCGGTACTCTAAATCCGACTCGATTCGCTGAGTCCGAAAACCAAGGCGTGATTAGTGCAATAGAAGTGTAAGTAAAAATATCGAATAAAACTCATTTACTTTACTTTTGAAAGACAATGAAATTTAAAAATATTTTATTAATGGTCTACTTTAGTCAACATTTGTTATCTTAAAGTAAGGTCCAAATCAACCAAGTCCAAGTAAAGGTCAACTTAAGTCTTTAACTAAGTCAAAGTCAAGTAAAGTCAACCGATATTTAGGTCAACGCTCATTGACTCGTCAAAAACATTCCAAATCAAAGAAAAATAAAAATTTAATGTTTGAATACAATTTCTGTTTCAACTACACACAGTTGAGTAAAATAGACGTATCTATTTAACCGTGGCTCCTAATTTTATAAATAAATTCATTATAGAAATTAGATTCATAGATCTACAACTTAATCAGAAATAGCCAGCGGCCAATTCCGAAAATAAGGGGCCCAAATATGCGTCCGAATTACTGATACAGACGTGTAAAAACTCAGAAAATATAATTTCAGCTTTTTAACATTTTTTGTAAAATCAGTAACTTTGAAAAGAAATTACTCTACATAGTATAATACCTTTTTGAAAAGTAAAATTCGAGATCTATAATTTTGTCAGAAATAGACTTGGCTCAATTTTGATCGAAACATGTCCAAAAATACCGTTTTGTAAATCTGACAGTATGAATTACGGGAATTATACAATTTCGTATAAAACCTAATTAAATTCAATTATTCTTGACGAAAAATAAATGTAAATTAATACATCCATTATACAATTTAAAATGTAACATCTAAGTTTATACGAGTGTTAAAACAATAAGAATTAATACAAAATAACCCTTATCCCAAGGGATAGAATAGTAGTTTAATCTATCAGTTATATTTATACAAATTTGATAACACAAGCTATCTGCTTCTTAATCTATACATCTTTGAATCCTTCACCTCAATGTAACATGTGGGGGGAATTTAGGGGTGAGTAAACTCGGTAGGCAAATATCAACCCAAAATAATATATTAAAAACATGATTCATCAAAATCACAAGAATAATTAAATGATGAACTTGTAAATAAATTACCATTAAATGATTTATTTTCAAACCATTTAATATCTTATCTTGTATTAAACCAGGTAACAACCGCTTCCTCAGGCAGAAACAACGGTCAACCGCTTCCTCAGACGGAAACAACGGTCTAAGGGGGTCTCCCTTTTTCTACCCATTTGATTATCATTTACATAATCCTTTTTAGATTTATTATCAATCTAAATCAATTTCCATCACTTAAAAATAAATAGTGATCATATTAACAAAATATATATTTAATTTGTAAATAATACAAAATAATCTATCGCCAGGCATTTTCATAACAAAATATAAAATAAGTTTTGGTTATAATAGAGGGAAGTTCCACATATCTATCTACCTGATTCGCTATATCCAAATCCAATGGTGTGGATCATTGAATTTCCATAACCTTGTTGATTTTTGTAATATCAACAATATACAATTAAATAAGGTAATATATATAAAATAGAAAATAGTATATAGAGAGATATTTAGGGAGTTGAGGGAGGGAAGTTTGATATATTAAAAATGAGAGGAAGGGAGAGAGAATTTGTGTTTTGAAGAAGGAATAAGGGGGTTTATATAAGAAATATTTTATTATTATTATTTTAATATTTATTTTTTTTAATATAAAAAACTATTTTTTATTCTTTTTAGTGGGCTGCTACAGTAGCCGCCGGCTACTGTAGCGCAGCCCACGTTTTTATTTATTAAAATATTATTTTTTTAGAGATAACTCTCTTAAAGCACATTATGAGTTTTCATGCAAATTACCATGCATATGAGAAATTTATTTTTCAAATAAATACTCACCAAATGGACATACTTTCATACTAACTTAATTATGTTGGTGTGGAATATTCATACTATGGAATTTCTTGGGGTATTACATAGATTAGCAACAAAAGAACACAAATAAAAAAATTAAAATTAAAACCAAAGCATGTAACCTGCAGCAACAAAAAAACCTCAAGGTCTCATCTATCATTCCCAATGAGTCTTTAATCTCATAATAAAATAAATAACTAATTGCTCCTACCTACATCACCCAAAGATTCGGCAACATCAAACTAAAAGCATAATTACAGATTAAAAAATAAAATAAAATAAAAGCAAAAAGAATGAAACGCTAAAAACGTGTGTAGGCAAGTCTATGGGATTGAAACATTAAATCCGACCAAATTATGACATCACCTGGAATAGAATATACAAATTTAGAGCTCTGAAAACACTTCATTTAAATGAAAAAATTAAAATTTTAAAAACTAAAACAAAGAGAAAATTAAAATTATTATTATTATTTTGTAAATACATAAAAAGACAAATAGTAATGTAAGAAAATAAAGTACTAAGCATTGTACGTTCGAGGAGATGGCAAGATATAACTCTAAAGATCGTCGATCATCATCAGTGCCTGCACATGATAATGGTAAATAATTAAAAAATAATTAACGTAAAAAAGTAAAGAAACAATATCTCATAAAATAATGTAATAGTAGAATATGCAAGAACTTCTCATAAAAAAAAGAGCAAAGAAAAAATAGAGTAGAATATGCAAGATTGAGAGCAAGAGTCGTTACTGCTAGAGATAATAAAAATAAAATATTAATAAATATGAAGAAAACGTTATTAATTATTAGTAATATATATATAAATTGGTACTATCTATTTTCGTTTGTAATCTTTTTGCGGTTTTTTTTTTGTTTTGGTTGGGGTTCCCTTAACCCCGTTGATCTCTTCAAAACAAAATATATATATATATATATGACAATAAATTAGTAATAGGGGTAATAAACATTAATAATGGCAATAATAATAAATCATTATAGTAATAAAATTTTGAAGAAGAAGTTAGGCATATCTTAGTAGTGCATGGAAGTTGTATCTTAATAAATTTAATAAAAGTCATTAGTAATAATTAAATTTTTAAGAGTTAATTTAACTTACCCCCTCAGAATAAATCGCCACTTGGATTTACCCCCCTCAAAGATCCCGTATTTAACTTACTCTCTTAAACTCACAGTTTCCGTGATTTTATGGTCCAAAGCCACACGTGCATTTCACATAGTCTGTTTTTAAACCAAAATGCCTATCACGTATAACACTTAAAGTACCTATTGTTTTTATACCTTAATTACCTTTACATAACTTTCTACACTTTGCAGGAGTAATCCTACGGTCCATCTTACAAATTTAGATCAAATGGCCGAGATTAAAGTCATCTCTTTGATCATCATCATCTTCTTCTTTAACAATGGCAGCTATGGCTGCTATCTTACAATTTTTAGATTTATGGCTAAGATTAAATTCATAGACTTGATCATCATCATCATCTTCTTCAACAATGGCAACCATGGCTGCCATCTTACAATTTTAAATCAGATGGTTGAGATTAAACTCATAGGCTTGATCATCATCATATTCTTCAACAATGACAACCATGGCTATCATCTTACAACTTTAGATCAGATGGTTGAGATTAAGCTCATAACCTTGATCATCATCATCTTCTTCAGCAATGGCAGTCATGGCTGCTATCTTACAGTTTTAGATTAAATGGTTAAGATTAAACTCATAGCCTTGATCATTAGGGCAAGTACTATGGTATCTCCCAAATTTTGGTATAACAAGTCTTAAATGGTAGTTAGAGGGAGGGGCAAGTACTAAGGTTGAGGCACTAAAATTTGGGGCGGCGATAGACGGAGTAGAGGACGACAAAGGGATTGTGGGGCGACAATCCCTTTGTCGCCCTTTTTTTTTGTTTTAATTTTTTTTTCAAAAGTTTATTTTTGTTGTATGTATGTTTTGGTATATTTCGAAACACTAAGTCTGTGGGGCCCACTTGGATACGATCCAATAGATGATATTCTGTGTGATTGTTATCCTCACCATATAGATCCTCATCATAAAAAATTATCATATTCTAAAACTTTTAACCCCATCAAAAGTTGACTCTTTCCATTACCGTTCTTTTTAGTGTTAACTTTCAATCAACTTTCGATCAACTTTTGAAGGGGTTATAAATTTTATAATGGAATTTTTGTTAGGATGATCTACTTGGTGAGGAGAACTACTTCACCAAATATCAACTATTGGATCATATCCAAGTAGACCCCACATACTTGGTATTTCGAAACATACCATAATATTCATACAACAAAAAAAACTTTTGAAAACAAAAAAAAAATTTTAAAACAAAAAAAGGGGCGACAAAGGGATTATCTCCCCATAATCCCTTTGTCGCGCCAAACCAAATTTTTTTTTTAAAAAAAATTTGGCGACAAAGGGAGTGTCGCCCTTCACACCCTTTGTCGCCCTCAACTCCGTCTGGCGCCCTCCTTTTGTCGATCCCTCTTTCCTCCATTCTCAGCCTCAAATATGAGTAGATTTGAGGCTGAGGGAATGAGTTTGAGGGATAACTCCCATCTTAGTACTTGACTTATCCTTCAAATCTCTTTAATATAGAGATTTGAGGCTGCCATAGTACTTGCCCTTACTGGAGCGATAATGGACGAAGAAGACAATCCACCATTAACGAACCTTCAAAAAGAACCATTACTGTTGATGGCATAGATTTGGGTGGAGATGGTGGTTTTGGGTTGATGGTAGTTTTAGGTTTAAAGACTGAGTGGTTTAATGGTTTTCTAAAAGAAAGAGGGTGGTTTTAAACCTGGGTCTTTAAGTGAGTCACATGAGTAGAGTGTGAGGGATATTTTCGTCAAGAATAGGAGTGCGTGACGCGCATGTGTGCCTTCAAATGACAAAATCACGAAAATCATGAGTTTTAGGGAGTAAGTTAATTAAGGGATCTTTGAGGAGGTAAGTCCAAATGGTAATTTATTCTAAGAGGGTAAGTTAAATTAACCCAATTTTTAATTACCTTATATACGTAACCTATTAGGTGCATGCAATATGTATCTTAATAACTTAGGGAGAGAGGCTTTTTATGGAAGATAATAAAAAAATATTATTTAAAGAAAGGGATGACACGAAAAAATTAAGATGAAAGAAAGTGGGGCCGATGACACGGTGCTCTAAATTTTAAGAAAACTTGGGAAGTAATATGGTAGCGCCATGTGTATCAATTGGGGTCAATTATAATATATATGATGATATATAATACCAAACTAAACATAGATTGCGGATATGTAATACCTACAAACATTCAAATACTAAGGGTTGTTTAGTCAATTGAGCAGCAAGTCATCCAACAAAATAACCCCCATATGTAGATGATCTAAGAGTTGATTTTTTTTTAAGATCTCTTCCAAATACACATTATCCTCACAAAAATCATATCATTTAGAACTTTTAATCCCTCTAAGAATTGCTAGAAATTTAGCTGGTAGTAGAAATGTTTTAGAAACTAGAATATAATTTGGATCAACTTTACATGGAGTTAAAAAATTTAGAATGACTTGAATGTTTGTGAGGGTAATCTCACTAAAAAAAAATCAATTCTTGGATCATCTCCAAGTATGTAATTAGGATTACCCCCCCTCCCCTTTTTTTTTCTCTGGTTCTCTATTAGGTGCGAGCGTTATGAGAAGTAGGGGTGCAAAAATCGAAAGAAAGACAAATCTTGCTGCAACTCATGTATCTCAAAACGCCCCTTGAACGAAAGGAGCCCACTTTTTCTTTATTAAAAATCTTCCTATTCTTACACCCCATTTACATCGGTTTGTGGGGTATCTCAAAACACCCTTTGAACAAAAGGACCCACTTTTTATTCATTAAAAGCCCTCTTATTCATATGGCCCATTTACATCGATTTGTAGGGTTCAAATGTAGATGATCCAAGGTCTTATTTTTTCTAAAGATGTTCTCTTCACCACAAAGATCATCCTCACAATAGTTCTCATCGTTCTAAAACTTTTAACTCCATGTAAAGCTCATCTAAGTTTTAATTTGAATAATCTATTTTACCGTTACACTTCACTCAAACTTTTAGTCGAGTTAAAAAGTTCTATAATAATGTGATTTGTTGTGAGACCTATATATCTTCACACAAAAAATTAACACTTACATCATATCATGTAGGCCCCATAAATAGGTGTAAACGAAGTGTAAAAATAAGTAGGAGTATTAAAAAAGAAAAATGGTGTTGAATTGTGGGATTTTAATTAGTTAAATCTACGTGGCATTAATATACTTAAAAATTGGGTTTACTCCTATCAAAAAAGAAAGAGAGAAGAAATTGGGTTTACAAAAACTCCAAACTCTCTTTAAGAATTGGGAGCATAATATCCATTTCAATTCTAGTATATACTTCACTACTCTCTCTCTCTTTTCTCTCCAACATATTCAGAGAGATAGAGAGAGGATGAGGGCCTTATGTTACAATTACAACTGTTCACTCATCACTGTAGGAGCAGCAAAACCAAAACCACCATTACCACCACCACCACCACCAACAACAACAAACCTAAAACCAAAACTTAGATGCTTCAACTGGCCCCAAAAACTACTACTCCAAGCCCTAACTGGAACTCTTTCTTTCAATCTCCTCATTATCTCTCCTCCTCCTCCTCCTCCTTCCCTTGCCGAAGTTCTCTCTCCTCCTTCTGTAGAATTTTGCAGAGAAGAAGAACTCAATGAACAACAAACATCAGAAACTGTGGTTCCAGAGGTAGTTACTAATGAAGGAATTGTGGAAGAAGCTTGGGAGATCGTTAATGACAGCTTCCTTGATTCCAGTGATCGCCATCGTTTTTCTCCTGACAATTGGATGGTAATTTTTTTGTTTTGTCTTTGAACTTCTTTCTCCTTTAATGTCGAATACCTAGTTATTGTTTTGGATACGGTTACACACTGATTTCAAATGTTGAGATTACAATTTAAAGAGGAAACAGATGTTTGAATGCATATTGAATTGTTTTGTGTTTAAAGTTCTCATTGATCCATTTTAAATTTGATATCTATCTGTGATTGTTTTTCAACCCGTAAATTATGTAAACAGTTCTTGGTTGAACTTCAGCTGATTCAATATCACAGAGTTTTTCTTCTCAAACTGTTAAAGTTGACACATTTACATTTTCTTCAAATTCTATTAGTATCCCCCTGGCTCCTGGGTTATCTCAGAATGTGCGAATTAAGCAACTCCGATCCTAATCTATCTGAAGTCATAAGCTTAAAAGCAGAATCAAGATTTTGAAGAACAAATGCATGCTTGTAGGCATTCTTTGGAGATCAAATACGTTGAGTTTTCATTTGGCTATTGTTCCAGATACAAATATTCCAATGACACTAATTATTCTCGTGGCTTCAACTTATAATTATCCAGTGGTGTTTCTATTACTGAAAAGATTTATCATTTCACTTCCAGCAAAAGAAGAAAAACATTGTTGGTAGCTCCATTCAAACAAGATCTAAAGCTCATGATATCATCCGAAGGATGTTAGCTAGTTTGGGTGACCCTTACACACGGTTTCTTTCTCCCGCAGAGGTAAATGTTTCTTTGTATAATTGTTTTTGTGATGGGTGGTTTACCGACCCCAATACATGGTTTAGGAATTTGTCTGTTCTGGTGGTGTACAATATTCAAATTAAGATATACCATTCATATAAAGAATGGCAGTAACCTTATGAACTATGAAGAACATTTTTGCTTATGTTGGTAATTTTTCATAATACATACTAATAATTTTGATGTAAGATTGTTTTGGTAAAGTAAGCTGGAAGTATAGACTTTTAAAAGCATAGCATATTCTGAAGAATATCACAAAGAAAATGGTGGTGATATTTGAACTGAAAAGCTGAGTGGCTTTATTTCTCATGCATGAATAAAGATGCACTGATATTCCCAACAGGTTTATATTTTCTGACAAAGAAAGGATTTTCATGATGGAATCAGAAACTTTAATCATCCTCATCAGAACAGAAGAAATTTGATATGCTGCAGGAGAAAGTTACTCTTTTGCTATTGGTAGACGTGTATTTGAAAACCAAGAAAACTGCAACTTCTACATTGAGATAATATACAATAGTAAGAGGCTATTCACAGTTAAGAAACTAACTATTAGGGATAGTAATCATAGTCATGGATGAAATGTTAAACATACAGTTACCGAACTTGATTCCCTATACTCCATGAACACCAGTAGTACAAACCTGCTCCGATCTCTACCGCAATCTTATCCCAGTCCAATTCCAGGTTAACAGATGATACCATATTTTCTTGAATAGAAGGGCCTCTAATCCTCCAACCCTCAACCCTGTATAACACTAACCAGATCCATAGGGAAAAACCAAGTCAACTCAAAGGAATGGAGAAAACAAGCCTAAATCTTCCGAGTCAAAGTGATGTGTGCTGTTACGTGAATGATGTGGGGTCCATAAGACCTTTTCAATGCAATTAGGATCGTTGGGTATCTCTATTGACAACAACTAGATTTTGCTGATATTTTATTAATTATCTTGTTTCCTAGAATAGCTAGGATTCTTTATTTTTAATATTAAGAATATCTTTGATTTGTTTCCATTTAGAATAGGATCTCATTTATTCTTTTCTTGCTTGTAAAGGCTTAGTAGCCTATAAATAAGTTGTCGATCCCCTCTTGTTAATCAGTTTTTATGATGAATAATATTTAGTTATTAAGAATTGTGTGTTCTTGAGAGTGTTAATCACTTCCGCAAACATTTGCAACGAGTGTTGCATCAAAATTGGTATCAGAGCCAGGTTAAGATCCCGGAAAAGAAGATCTCGGTTCGTTTTTGGAGCATCGCAAGTATGCCGAAATAGAGAACAAAGTCATGGTTTATGGTTCGTGTGGAGAATATTCGATCCGCTCAACGAGTGGATTTCTTGGAGGAGGGCTTGGTGGTGGCAAAAGGTAACGTGTCTCCTTTGCCCAAAACACTCAAGTTTATCCAAGTAGACTACACCGTAACCCCCAAAATCCAAATAACTTTTCAGCCGGTCGTAACGCTTTCTGCCACCTCACCGCAGAAATTGCAGTCTGTTGTTAATGATCTATTTAACATTAGCAAGACGGGGTTGGGCAGGGGTCTCGCTAATGGTAGATAGATCCTTAACAACAGACTACAATTTCTGTGGTGAGGTGGCAGAAACCATTACGACCGGCTGAAATGGTATTTGGGTTTTGGGGGTTATGGTGTAGTCTACTTGGATAGACTCGCGTGTTTCGGGCAAAGAAGATACGTTACCTTTTGCCGCCACCAAGCTCTCCTCCAAGAAATCCATACGTTGAGCGGATCGAATATTCTCCACACGATCCATAAACCATGACTTTGTTTTCCATTTCGGCATATTTGCGATGCTCCAAAAATGAACCGAGATCTCCTTCTCCGGGATCTTAACCTAGCTCTGATACCAATTTTCATGCAACACTCGTTGAAAATGTTTGCGGAAGCGATTAACACTCTCAAGAACACACAATTCTTAATAACTAAATTTTATTCATCATGAAAACCGATTAACAAGAGGGGATCGACAACTTATTTATAGGCTACTAAGCCTTTACAAGCAAGCAAAGAATAAAAGAGATCCTATTCTAAATGGAAAAAATCAAAGATACTCTTAATATTAAAAATAAAGAATCGTAGCTATTCCAGGAAACAAGATAATTAATAAAATACCTAGCAAAATCTAGTTGCTGTCAATAGAGATACCCAACGATCCTAATTGCATTGAAAAGGTCTTATGGATCCCACATCATTCACGTAACAACACACATCACAAAGGACAATAAACAAAAGATATGGTTCGTTGTCTCACTACTGGATCTATAGATAATACACCTTTTGCAGCCCTCTTCTCGCAAGGTGATCTAGGTTAAGAACCTCCGGCTTAACAATAACTCTATGAAAGGAATGACCAAGAAAAAAATTCAATTGCGGACCATATTTTGTGACCACTAATTCTCAACCTCTGAAATTTTTGGCTTCACCTGCAATCTGGCTGATAATTTTGGCTTCACGTATAAAGATAGAGAAGAGACCATGGATCAGTTGTTCCTATTTGCAGGTTCTTTCTGGAGGAGGGTTTTCCAGTTCTTCAGTATGGTCATCCAAATAGCTTGTTGGAGCTAATGCAAGGGCTGTATACAACTGCATTCAATTCAAGGTCAAGTTCTACACAGACTTCCACAATTAGAAGGGAGTCCACTTATTTTTAAGGACATTGGGGGATCTTGAACATGTATTATGGTTCAAGAGTTCTAGACTTGAGGACTTCATACTTTGAAAGGAATAACACTTGTATGATACCATTAGTCGTGTCTTGTTGGTCAGCTGATGGAGTTGAGAGTGTTTCTCATTTCTGCTCACTCTTTTACTTTGAATTTCATCTTTTTTTTAAAAAAAATAAAAAAAATAAAAATGTTAACAATTAGTTTACCAATAAAAGTCATGTTTGTACTTTGTTATGCTAAATTCATGCATTCACGTTAATAGTAATGGGTCCCATACATTGCAGTTAACTCTTAAATTATGTATACAATTTTCACTGTATTTACTTATCGAAATAATAAACTGTCCTCAATATCTCTCATCCCACTTTTGAAGCCACATCAAGATGCCTAGAAAAGTGCTTGTTTAGTTACATAAGAGTTTTTTCTTTTTTCTTCTATAAATCTTACTATAATCAATTTTTGCGTTCATGATAATAATCTCTTTCGCATTTGAAGTTAGTTTGTTTTTGCTACTTCTTTTATACTTAATCTTTCTTTACATATAATTGTGAATTTATTATTAATGATGTCAAACCTTATTAGGAACCACACTTATGTTTGATTCTTCAAGAAACTTTCATTTGCTAATGAAATATTGCTTTGCGTCAATGTGTAGCTTTACATAACTTACAAGAACTGCAGTTCTCTTGTATCATGTCTTATTGTACTTTCATCTTTGACAAAAGTTCTCGAAGATGGCTCGGTATGATATGACTGGGATTGGAATAAACCTCAGGGAAATTCCAGATGACAATGGGGACATCAAATTGAAAGTTCTAGGGCTTATACTGGATGGTCCTGCCTATCATGCTGGTGTGAGACAGGTAAAGATAAGGTCACGGATATAGTATACTGCATACAAACAAACTATATAAAATGCCGCTCAGTGTGTGTTTTTCATACTTACTCCCCTTCGAGTTGGCTGTCTTTTCAACAAGTTGATGATACTGTACATTGTTTTGGTTCTTGAATACTGAAATTGTTTGCATACTTTTTGCATTTGGTAAACTATGCATTGTCAACTCAGTTAACACACTCTTCTAGAAATTCTGTACTTCCCAGGTAATTGCTTAGCATGCATCTAGTCCACATATTCCTTGGGACTTTACGCTTTTGAATACATATTGACTTTTGCAGTCATCTTGAGTTTTGTATCTAAGATCTGTATCATGTTGTATTGTGGCTCCAAAGTCCTTTAGGAAGGTCTTTGGTTCGTAAAGTTGTTATGAATGATCATCGTCATTTACACAATTTTGATGTGTCGTGGTTCAATTACTTCGGTACACACACAGCACTTGCCAACAGTAGTGAATACAAATGCAACACTTGACTACTCTGACTTGTTTTCCGACGAAATCAAGTTTTAAATGCACATAGAGTGATTTTATAGGTGTTTGCTCGAATTAGTGTTGACAAATCATAAAATTCTAATAAAACTTATTCATCTTGAAAAAATTGCTACTTGGTTTGCTCGTGTAAAAGATCATAGTTTTGCTTAGGTGGTAAATAAATACCCTGTCTACGATGATTTCTAGCATTTTACAATGACTGTTTTTATCATCTCAGCGAGAGGGGAAAAATACCTCACATTTAGACTGGCACTTTGGTACTGCAATTTGAAATTTCTGAATCTACTTAGTTTTTTGTTTATTTAAAATTATAGACTGACTTATTTTCTTCCTTAAATGAGTTAAGTACTGGTCAGTAGTTTATATTTTTTCATGCATTTTATGTTGTCTTCTTAGGGGGACGAAATCTTATCTGTTAATGGAGTGGATGTCAGAAGGAAATCGGCTTTTGAAGTGTCATCCTTGCTACAAGGTCCAAATGAAACATTTGTGAATATTGAGGTGTGATCTCTAAGTCATGTAACATGTGGCGAATTTACATGTTGGTTCCTCGTTTAGAATGATTTCCTCAGTATATAATAATGCTTGTAGGTTAAGCATGGAAATTGCGGACCCGTCCAGTCTATTGAAGTCCAAAGGCGTCTAGTTGCTCGAACTCCAGTATTTTATCGCTTAGAACAAACAGAGAATGGATCAGCTTCTGTTGGATATATACGCATCAAAGAATTTAATGCATTGGCAACAAAAGATTTGGTCACTGGTACATTCTAATATCTTAGCATTAATTACTTGTTAGCATGTTACAGATGTCTTAAATTCGCAGTACTTTTGCATGAATAAGTTTAAGAAAGCTAATATGTGTAATAACGCGATTTTCTTTTATCAAATTTGTGACTTTCAAACGTAATGAGGAATTTAGACTTATTTATACTTCTTTAATACTGCAAGTCTCTGTATGTAAGATATTGTACATTTTTTGTTTAGCTGATTATGCAACTTATAAGCCTTACAAATATGACCAATGGTATTCACCCACGTTTACGATCTATTCCTTACCCCTCCATTAAATAACATGTGGTGAACTTACACAATTCTAGGGCTTGAGAATTGATCCTTATTCTCCACCTATGTGATCCTGGAGCAGCTATTACGCTCCTAACAAGCCTTCACTATATATATATATATATATTTTTTTTTTGACGAGGGAATCTATATTCAGAAGAAAGGGCCAGGACTCCCTTTTATTGCGATGCCACTTTATATCAAGAAAGGGTAAGAAGCTGGCATTCTCACGAGTTCTTATGTTGAAAATGATAAGTCTCAGAGCCGCTACGCTCATAAGTGACCGACTAGAAGTTCTCTTCACAGCCAGCGGTGGCATCATTGCCGTCCGCCAGACCACCATAGTTTCAGCCTCATCTATCTCTTCCATTTCTTTTTCCTTCCTTTTTATTGTTTTTGTTCATTTTAGGGTTTAATAATATCCCTATTTCTGATCTCAATTGCCTAGAAACAACCAAAAACAGCACGAGCAGCATTCAATCCACCACCGACCATCAACTGCAACATTTTCTGGTAACTACAACTGTTTCTCCAGCGAGTTCTCTGTCAGATCTGACCTATCTCTCATGGTTTCTTCATTGATTTGGAGAACTTTCAAGATTCATCCAGATTTGTTCATTTATCTAGACTCTTTTATTACATCTATATGTACCTTGGTTGTATTCAATCTTTTAATCATCCTCTTCTTCAAAATTGATAGTGGTGATAAGTGAACATGGGGTTCGGACCCAGTTCAGTGGTTTGACACCTACAAAGTTTACCAACTTAACAAGCTGACATCTTCATCAAGCATTCTTTTTCTCTATAAAATAGTACCTATTTTTGGATGAGAATTTAGCTGCTTGTGTCCAGACATCTTAAGCTGAACCAAAAGGGGGGGTTTCTCCTCATTTTTGCTACATTATTATACAGTTTGAGCTGGACTTCTTTCTTTTTTCGTATTATGATTGGGGCTTAGTTTTAGTTGGTCTTTTGATGATATTGAAGAGTATACTGATTCTTGCAGCGTTGAAGCGTCTTCAGGACTCTGGTGCTTCATATTTCATTTTGGATCTTAGGGACAACCTTGGTGGACTAGTTCAGGTTTGTTTGGTATCTCAATATTTTCGCATTATATAATGTCTTTGAAATCTAGCTGTAGGCATTATTCTTTTGTTCTTAATCTATTTTTCTTGATTATAACATCAGATTGTTTCGTTCTTTCTCTATTGGTGCTGAAATTGGCCATATTTCTCTAATATGAATGGAACTGGTTAGTTAGTCAACATAAAGTTTCATCAGGAGGAAGGTAATAAAAGTGAAGTATGACATTAATATAGACACATTATCACTAAGAGGTTTTAGAGAGATTTTATGATAGCAGACCTCATGAAGCATTAGTTGTTACCGATTGTAGGAATCGTGTAGCGCCATCTGTTTATGTTGTGTGGAAATGGGTTCGAAGTCTGAGATGCTGTAGTAATGCTTGGAAAGTCTTCTTCATTTTTATGCTATCCACACAATTTGCAAGCTCTTTAATATGTGACGTTTCTTTTTCATCCACATACTGGTGCTTATTTATTGTACTTGCAATTTTTCCAGTGGAAATGATCTAAACATTTTGAACTCTTAGCAATGTGATTCCATTTCTTCATGGTGTATCTTAGTTCCACATTCCTTTTTAGTTGCTGTTGATAGGGTGATAAGTGTTCAGGGAGCGCTGCATTCCAAGTATGGTCCTACCCAGTTTTGTTGAAAACAATCCCTCAGAAATGCCTTTCAGACTCTTAGTGGAGTACAATACCATACTTGGGCAGGAAAGGGGACTACTTTCTTTTTATATGTAAAATGAAGGATGAGTACAATGATGCCTACAGATCTACTTTTTCATTTCGATGCATATAAAGACTTCTGCAACGAGCGAGCCCCTTAATCTTGCATCTGTTCTCGTTCATTCATCTGGGTTATGGTTACTTAATGATTTGTTTGCCACATATTATATGTTCCATAAATCGTAGAGAACTCAGAAGAACATAACTTGCAGTTTGCTTCATGCTCTATTTGGAAACCCATTTTATATTATAACCTTAAAATATGATCTTCAATCCTTGTTTGCATCCTAGAATATTTAATTCCCATTGAAGCAATTCTAAAAAAAAAAGGAAAATAGAAAAAGTCTCCAGGAATTTTATCTTTTATTGAAGTTACAAAAGATTATGCCATGCAGCAAGCAGAAAAAACAAAGTTCAAGGATACATGTATTGCCATTTCTAGAATTCTGATTGCACTCTTAAGAGTTTTGATTTGGATTTTATCTTTCATGTTCCTTTTCTGAATCATGATTTTGGGTTGACCATTTTAAATGTGTAAATTTGATACATCCAATTTACTCATCTCAGGCTGGGATCGAAGTTGCTAAGCTCTTTCTCAACCAAGGGGAGACGGTATGCAATTACTATGGCTATCAGTTATTAACCTTCCAGATGTGTCTCCAATTGAATTTGTTCATTCTCAAAGAATTTGTCATCTAGACTCTTATCATAGTTTTGTTGTTTAAGAATTAAGACACATAAATTTGAGGTTATTTCCCCTGCTTGGCACAACAGGCAATGAACTTAAACTTTCCAATAGGGAGACAAACCTTGGATGTCCTGTGATTAGAAACTATTGCAGTGATCTGACGTTTGTGTCGGTATTAATTAATACCGATCAAAACTGATACTTTTGGTGTACTCAACTTCTATCTCATGATTCACTTTTGAGAGAGATATAATCCTATCAAAAGGGATAGAAATTGAGTATACCAAAAGTAAATGATATGAGAGGTATCACTTTAGTATCGATTAGATAACTACCTTTTGCCATAGTTATTTACAATCGTTAATACATTTGCTAATATTACATTCCTTCAGTACTTACTCAATGTGACTTTGTGATTACATGTGCAGGTGATTTATACTGCTGGAAAGGATCCCCAGTACCAAAAAAGTATTGTTGCAGAAACTGCACCTGTCTTTACAGCACCAGTCATTGTAAGAATACCTTTTTCATTGGAATATCACGTAGCGATGATACATCTATTCTTATAAAAAAGTTAATCCTCAACATTTTTTCACCTGTAGAATTCATTACAGTCTCCATTTATTGGTAGAAGCAATATATCAATCTTGATCCAACTGAACTATTTCCAACCAGTAACTTCTTAGGACATATCTGTGTGAACAATTATGAAGTATCCATTTGATGGATGTACTGCCGTATAATTTCTGAGCAATAATCTATTGTTTGCATGCAATTGGCATCATATAATTTAGACACATATACTAATCAGTTAAAGGGGTTAAAAAGTTGTTCCCATTTAGCTCTGAATTAGGAGACATACTGTTTGTGGGATTTCTTTTTTGAAGCTAATAACTTAAGAAATCACTTCTAATGCAGGTATTAGTGAATAACAAGACTGCAAGTGCGAGTGAAATTGTGAGTAGCATGAAAACTTTACCTGTAATTACTAGATTGTTCTTATTTATGAATTTATGATGTAAGCAGAAGCCTTTGTCAGGTTGCAACTGCACTTCGTGATAACTGCAGAGCTGTTCTTGTGGGGGAAAAAACTTATGGCAAAGTATGAATAACATTGCACAGAACTTCAAATCATTGTTTTAGTCAGTCTATAACTTTTACATTTTGTATACATAATCATGTGAAGATGTAAAATATACTTGGCCTGATGTTCATCATCCTCAATAGACCCTATTCCATTCTGTAAGAATGTCAAACCAACTTTATCAACTGAAGTTCTAACCTGCTCAACCTGTTTGCTTCTTTCTAGACAAGATATAGTCCTAAACTTAGAATGATCTTGAGATTAGCTTGTGATCCAGACATAAAACTAGAATTTCTAGATGAAAAATGTTAATTGTTGGGGAAAAGATCATACATTTGCTGGGTAACGTGCCAAATAGTTCCAAATTTTGGACAATGTCTTCTTCAAGTGATCGGACTTAAATGGCCTGGGCAGTTGATGCATAAAGTAGAGTTTTGGGTCCAATTAGGATGATGATCCACAAGGCCATGTTAGATATTTGTTCTACTTCTATTTTTAATATTATAATACACTTAGCAGGGTCTAATACAATCTGTGTTCGAGCTTCATGATGGATCTGGTGTTGTTGTCACTGTTGGGAAGTATGTAACACCGAATCACATGGACATCAACGGAAATGGAGTAGATCCTGACTTTCAAAGTCTCCCAGGTAATAAATCTTAACTTATTTTGGTGAAGTAAAACAAGTGGACTAAGATCGTCAAAACCTTATATTTGCAGCTTGGAGTGAAGTCAAGGAATACCTTTCGAAGTGCCATAGACAAATAAATGGATAAACACAGGTTTGTTTTCAATATTCTTTACTTCAATTATTGCGTATACATGTTGGTAACCTCTGTTCTCAAGTTACTTAGGTATTACCTCTCCAATCACCATATTTTTCCTGCGATACACTTCCTGGTGAAATGGATCATGACTTGATAGGATTTGAATGGCATTAGGAACTTTGTTCCAACGGATGGTTGTTCTGTTGCAGCTCCTACGGGATGCAATGAGAAATGATGATTTGTAAATTTTGAGGAGCTTTGAGTGCTTTTATCCACAACAAAGACATGAATTTCTAGTAGCAAATCTCTGGTGAAAGAACAAAAGGATTATTAGTGGATAAAATGAACAAAACGTATTCCGTAGAAGAACTCTTTAGGAAAGGGAGATCTGTTCAGCTCGCATTTCGATGGTACCCCTTTACTAAAAGGATTTGAAAGCACCCCATTACCTCTAGGCTCCATGTTTTAACCTTTGAGATTGCCTAGATGAAGCAAGAAAGAAAAGAAGTCTGTATACTTTCTTGGTGTTGAGGTTGAGCAATTTCTTTTGTCGGCTTAGAATTTTAAGCTTGTAATTATCTAGTAGAGGATCGATAAATTTTTTTTTTATCTATTTGAAGAGCAAATGAATATTCTTTTAGTCCTCTCTCTCTCTCTCTCTCTCTCTCTCTCTCTATGTACTGTGAAATGAAAGAGCTACTCTCTTTATGATACAATTCTACTGTGCTTTTCACACCATCTCTGTATATGATACTGAAAAGTACCAAGTCTGTTCAATACCAGTGATCAATACAAATGCGAGAGTTTTGGGTCTTATCAATACAAGTAACTGTAGTTTTAGTTCCAGAATATGATTTACTTGCAGTTGTTTGGTTGTTTCATGCATAACTGAGTAGGGTTCTTCAGTGAAAGCTCAGTTAATTTCTCTTTCATAGTTTTCTTTGCTTTTCTGTAAAGTCCTGAAGTTGCTATTTTGGTTTATGGTGGTATTCACTTGAAGCAGAAAATTGAAAGATTATTTCTCGAATTTGACCTCATTTTGATGTACAAAAGGCTGACTTTTCAAACCAAACTGAAGTGCTTTTAGATTTTTGTGACTGAATTCTGACTGTTGCTCATTTGATAACCTTTTTGTATTATGGTGTTCTTCCTGGTTTAGAAATAGAAGTCAGTTTGATTCACTCTGAATCAAGAAATCTATGGAACCATCCTCCACATATCCTGCTTCTTTCAATATCAAACCCAACTCATCTAATACGGTATGGATCTCTTTCGCCTGAGGATGCGATTTCCCGCCAACTACAAACTCATGAACTACCCCATTCACTTCAACCAAGCTACATCCTGGTTCCTTCCTTATCTTCCTCTCCTTCATTGAAATCCTTGCATCTATTGCCTCCTCGAATCTACCAGAGAAGGCGTAAACATTTGATAGAAGTATATAGCTGGAACTTTCACTAGGATCCAATTCACAAATTCGCTTCGCTACCCGTCTTCCCATTTCAATGTTTCCATGTGTTTTACAAGCTGAAAGTAAGGATCCCCATATAATCACGTCTGGGTTTACTGGCATTTTAGTTATCAGTTCTTCTGCCTCTTCAAGAAGACCGGCTCGGCCTAAAACATCAACCATACAACCGTAGTGTTTGATAGTGGGTTCGATCTCATATATTTCAGTCATCAACAAGAAATAATCCCGCGCTTCTTTAACCATTCCTGAATGATTACAAGCTGTTAAAGCACCGATAAAACTAACATCATTTGGTCTTAAACCCGATAATTGAAGACTCGAAAACAATTGAATTGCCTCTTTGCCGCACCCATTCATGGCTAAGCCTATGATCATTGAGTTCCAAGATGATAAACCCTTTTTCGAGGCGTTTTCGAACACTTGAAGAGCCTTTTCAATGGTTCCACACTTGCAGTACATGTCTATGATTGCAGTTAAAACAATAGTATTTACTTCAATCTTGTTCTTCTCGATATAACTATGAATCCATTCTCCTTGTTTAAGAGCTCCTAATCGGGCACAAGCGGTTAATAAGCTCACCGTCGTGAACTCGCTAGGCTTAATTCCCTCGCTTTGCATTCGTTGAAAGAGATCAAATGCTTCCTTCAACCTCCCATTCCTAACATACCCACTAATCATAGAATTCCATGATATTGTACTCTTTGACGACATCTTATCGAACAGTCTCCTTGATTCATCAACATTTCCATTTTTAGCAAAACCCATGATCATGGAGTTCCATGCGACAACATCTACATTTGAATTCTCATCAAACAATCGATTAGCTTCAATCAAGTAGCCACAATTTGAGTACATGAAGATCATTGTGTTTCGAACGAAGGGATCGCATTCGAGCCCAAGTTTTATAATTCTTCCATGGAGCTGAGACCCGTCTTGGGCTAAACCAAGTTGAGAATAAGCTTTGAAGACAGAAGGATAAGTAAGTTTTTGTGGTTCAATGGGAGAAGACTGCAACATGTCAATGAAAAGATATATAGCATTCTGAGGTGATGAACTCTGGGAGAAGCCTCTGATGATTGTGTTCCATGAGAAGAGGTTTGGTTGTTTGATTTGAGAGAAGACTAAGTAAGCGTAGTCGATGTCACCGGCCGGAGAGGTAGCGCAGAAGGATAAAACCCGGCTAGCAGCAATGGTGTCTTTGGTTAAGCCAGTTTTGATGAGTTGGGCATGGAGCTTATGAAGGTCTTTCATGGTGGTGCAGTTCTTTTCAAGCATGGTGAGAACTGGATGGTCTGAGATGAACTTGGAGATGGAGGATGATGATGATGGCAGTGCACTGCAACTTGGGTGCATCTCCTCTCTCTTTCTCTCTCTACTCTCTCTCTCTCTCTCTAGCTCTCGTGTATGGGAATGAAAGGTGGAGAGTGAACTGAGAGATGAGGATTCTGTTTTTTCTGTTAACTGAGAATTATGAGAAATTAAGAATGCTGGTCTGGCAGTGTAGCCTTCTATTCTGCACCCAATATTTGTGATCAATCTGGAGTCTGGACCACCACTAAAATTGAAGACTGTGAGAGACTCTAATCTACCTAAATCCGTCACTCTCTTGGGGTCCACTGACTCAAGAACGTTGGGTGCATCATTATGTATGGGTCCAATTTTGTTCACCCACGTCGTTTTCAAAACAATAAAATAAACCAACGTCGTTATCAATTGTGGGTTTTTGTTCACCCACGTTAAGAGTCGGGTAGAATCGAACTCATTAGACCTACAAATCGTAAATCTGTTTAATTGGTAGCTTTTAGGTATTGGATTTCAAACATTTTTCATCATGGATTTTGTGAATAGTCTTGTGAAATTTGAATCTGATTTTAAGCCCATGAAATTTAACCATCCTGTTCATAGGTACACTGTTTTAATAGTGTTTGAGGTTAAGACTAATCTAATTAGAAGAAAAAACAATCAGGGGTGATTGTTTTTTTTTTTTTTTGCCTATAAGTAATGGCACGCTTTTTTATATTCTTTATTTCTAACCACTAACTAGTAGTAGTAAAAGAAAACTTTTATTTTTGGGTTTCAAATCCATTAAGTAGTAGTAAGTGATCTCAAACCATTTACTACCACTTAATGGGCTTGAAGCCTTTAATTAAAGGTTTTCCACTAGTTGCCACTAGTTAGTGGTTAGAAACAAAGAATATTTTTTTATAGGCCTGCACTAGTTAGAGACAAAAAAATAATCACACCCTAAGTGCGTACTCTTGTTTATCATACTAATTTATAGCCGTTGTCATAACTGCCTTTTAGTTAAGATGGTAAAATTGTTAAGAATTGAATCGATCTAAATTTTATTACTAATAAGAAAACAAAATCGCAACGGATCAATTATTAGATGTTGGGGATGAGGGCAGTATGGTTTTACTGTGAGTTTCCTTATGTATTTTTTTTTCTTTGGAGGATTGAACACAATTCAAAAGTGTCAGTATACTATTTATCGTTGATGGTTAATTGATCATCTTGTACTCACAAGTTGACGATTTCTTTGTGTTGTTCATGACACATTTTCCCTGCTGTTTCTTAGCTAAGTTATCATTTCTTATGCCCTTGTTTATCTCTACTATATTAATGAGGCTTCACTTTAAGCCGTCGTCATTGCGTCGTATGTTAGATATTTTCATTAAAATTCATTGTTTTCTGGTTATGTTGTTCGAACGGGGGAGACAACCGTTGGTACAACCATTGGCAGCCCAACAGTCACAACCAATAGACACTACTGAAACTATAAATACGACCCTCACCCAGTCCCTAGGATATAACAAATTTTTGTATCTTCTTCATCTCGTATTAGGCATCATCAGTCTTACTTTAAGAGTGTTTTCTTTGGTTTGATCAATTAGTCACACATTGAATCAAACGACCTCCATTGTATCCTGAGAGAGATTTTCTTATCACCCTAGAGTGACATCGCGGTTTCTACCGGAAGGGGAGAAATATCTCTTAAAAGATAGCGTTTATACGTGCCTTGGAGTATTCCAATTTCTAGTTTTAATTAATTGTTGTTCCGGTATTTTACAACAGTTTTAAGAGATGACTTCGTTTAAAGATTTGTCGCTGGATGGAACAATGGCACAATCGATTCAAGTCATGAATCAAGACTTGGTTCGCCTTGATTGTTTTGATGGTCATAACTTTACTCGCTGGCAGGAGAAAGTTCTGTTTTTCCTGACTGCTATCAAACTGTCTTATATCTTGGGTGATGATCTCGCACCAATTCCTGAAGACAAACCTGAGGATTCAGAAGAACACAAACAAGAACTGAAGGCTCAGAGCCAGAAACGGAAGGATGATGATTTTCTTTGTCGAGGCCATATTCTTAATGCACTGTCAGATACTGTTTATAGCGCACATAGATCTATCGACTCGGCAAAAGAATTGTGGTTAGCACTGGATTTCAAGTACCGCATCGAAGAGGCAAGTAATCAAAAAATTTTAATTGGTAATTATTTTGATTTTAAGATGATTGATAATAAGTCTGTTCTTACTCAAGTACATGAGTTACAACTTATTGTCAGTAATCTTAAGAATGCTGAAATCGTATTGCCTGAAGCATTTCAAGTTGGGGCCATAATTGCTAAATTACCTAACTCTTGGAATGGTTACAAGAAAAAGTTAAAACATGACGAGACTAAACACTCCCTGGAATCTCTCATGCGTCATCTTCGTATTGAGGAAGACTCTCGGAAACGAGAAAAGAGTGATGAACAGGAGACAGAAAAGGCAAATATGGTTCATGGAGAATCCTCTAAAAACCATAAGGCTAATAAAAAGAGGAAGTCCAACTCCAAGGGAGATCAGACAGAAAGCTCTAAAAAGAAGCCTAAAGGAGAATGCTTTTACTGTAAGAAACCTGGACATTTTGCCCGAGATTGTAGAATCCGGTTGAAAGACGAGAAATCGAAAAAGAATCAGGTTAACATGACTACTGAACATAACGTACCTGATGAATCCAAGTTTGTTGCAATGGTGGAGGAAGCCAACTCTGTTGGAGTTGAAGGAGGGTGGTGGCTGGACACAGGGGCTACCATTCATGTAAGTAATGACAAATCTCTGTTCAAAACTTACAAAGTATGCACCGATAACAGAGAGGTCAAAATGGGTAATGATGTTCGTGCCAAGGTTGCTGGAACCGGAACGGTTGAATTGAAATTCACTTCGGGAAAGCTTCTCACTCTGGCTGAAGTACTTCATGTACCTGAAATGACCAAGAACTTGATTTCTGGAGATCGTCTTAACAAAGGGGGTTTTAAGTTGGTAATTGAGTCTGATAGTCTTATTGTGTCCAAGAACAATGTTTTTGTGGGAAAAGGCTACTCTTGTAATGGCATGTTTAAGATGAATTTAATAAATATTGTTAGTTCTGCTTATTTTGTTGGCTCCTTATCTTTATGGCATGGTAGATTAGGTCATATCAATTATAAATCTATTAGAAATATGCATAATTTAGGTCTTATTTCTAAGTGTAGATTCGATAATATTGCTAAGTGTGATGTATGTGTTCAAGGCAAAATTGCATGCAAGTCACACAAATCAGTTACAAGAACATCTGAATTACTAGGACTTATACACTCAGATGTGGCTGATTTGCATAGTAAAGTTTCACGTGGTGGAAACAAGTATTTTGTGACTTTTATTGATGATTTTTCGAAGTATGCTTATGTGTATTTACTAAAGAGTAAAGATGAAGTATTAGACAAATTTCTAATCTTTAAAGCAGAAGTAGAAAATCAATTGAATCGTAAAATTAAAATCCTTCGTTCCGATAGAGGAGGTGAATACAAAGTAACAGAACTATCTAGATTCTGTGAATCCAATGGAATAATTCACGAGTTTACACCACCTTATTCGCCAGAATCAAATGGTGTAGCAGAAAGGAAAAATAGGACTTTAATAGAGATGGTTAATTGCATGCTTATAAGTTCTGGTTTACCTGATTTTTGGTGGGGTGAGGCTATTTTAAGTGCATGTTATATCCTTAATAGGATTCCTATGAAAAGGGTTAACAAGACTCCATATGAATTTTGGTTTAATCGGAAACCTAATCTTAGTCGTCTAAAAGTTTGGGGATGTCTTGCATATGTGAGAAAACCAGACCCAGAGATTACTAAGTTAGGAAACAAAACCTATAAGTGTGTATTTATTGGCTATGCTAAGAATAGTACTGCTTACAGGTTTCTAAAATTAGAATCTTTTGATATTATCGAATCTATTGATGTTGAATTTTTTGAACATTTGTATAAGTCTTCTATTACTCAAACTGAGAATATTAATACCAAAAGAATTCATGAAAAATCCCTTGATGATGAACATGTTGAATCAGATGCACCTATTGAACCAGATTTGAATATAGAACCTCGTAAAAGTAAAAGACAAAGGAAAGAGAAATCTTTTGGTCCTGATTTTGTGACATATTTGGTAGAGGGTGATGTAAATAAAATTACACACCAAACTAAGTTAAATCTTAGTGATGATAGTGATCCTGTTACTTACACAGAAGCTATATCTTCTCGTGATGCTCCTTTTTGGAAAGAAGCAATTAACGATGAAATGAGTTCCATTATGTCAAATCAAACTTGGAAATTGGTCGATTTACCTCATGGATCAAAACCAATAGGCAGCAAATGGATTTTCAAGAGGAAATTAAATGCTGATGGTTCTATAAACAAATACAAAGCTCGATTGGTTGCTAAAGGGTTCAAACAACGTCATGGCATAGACTTTTTTGACACTTACGCTCCTGTAGCAAGGATATCATCTATACGTATGTTGTTATCTCTTGCTTCGATTCACAATTTAGTTGTTCATCAAATGGACGTAAAAACAGCTTTTCTAAATGGTGATTTAGAAGAGGAAGTGTATATGGAGCAACCAGAGGGTTTCGTTTTACCTGGACAAGAGAAGAAAGTGTGTAAACTTGTCAAGTCTCTTTATGGTCTAAAACAAGCTCCTATGCAATGGCATGAGAAGTTTAATAAAGTAATGTTATCTAATGGGTTCAAGGTTAATGAAGCAGATAAGTGTATTTATTCTACATACAGAAATGGTGTATGTGTCCTCATTTGCTTGTATGTTGATGATATGCTTATTTTTGGTCCTAATTTAGAAAGTGTAAGGGAAACTAAACAGTTTCTAGAATCTAACTTTGATATGAAGGATTTGGGGGAAGCAAATGTGATCTTAGGAATTAAAATAATGAGAAAAGAAGGATCCATATCTCTGTCTCAATCTCATTATGTTGAAAAGATTCTTAAAAGGTATGGTCATCTGGACTATAAGTCAACTTCTACTCCTGTAGATCCTAGTATTAAGTTAATGAAAAATATTGGTAGGTGTTATGACCAGTTAGAATATGCTAGTGTAATTGGAAGTCTTATGTATGCAATGAATTGCACAAGACCAGATATAGCATACGCAGTTGGTATGTTGTGTCGCTTCACTAGTAATCCAGGAAAGGAACATTGGAACGCAGTTTCAAGGGTTCTAAGATACTTGAAAGGGACCATCAATTATGGTTTACTTTTTCAAGGATATCCAGCTGTACTCGAGGGATACAGTGATGCAAGTTGGAATAACATAGAGTCAAACTCTAAATCCACTACGGGATGGATTTTTACCTTAGGAGGTGCAGCTGTGTCATGGAGTTCTAAGAAGCAAACATGCATCTCAGACTCTACTATGTTGGCAGAATTTATTGCTTTGGCAGATGCAAGTAAAGAAGCTGAGTGGCTGAGAAACTTATTAATAGATATTCCTATTTGGAAGAAACCATCTCCAGCTGTAATGATTTACTGTGACAGTAAAGCTACTTTGTATAAGGTCGCAAATAAGACTTACAATGGTAAGCAACGGCATCTCAGCCTTAGATATCAGTCTCTTAGGGGATTACTCAAGCAAGGAGTAATAACAATTGATTATGTAGAGTCAAGGAATAATCTAGCAGATCCTTTGACGAAAGGATTAGCTAGAGAGATGATTGCGAAAACATCAAAAGGAATGGGATTGAGGTCTACGTAACTTCAATCATCTTTAATGGGAACCCTACTTATGTTTTGAAATTAATAAACAAAGTTCAAAGGGTACAAACAAGGTAAAGTATGATTTAGCCGAGACACTAGAGTATTACTTTAGATCTCATTCCTCAAAATCTCTAGTGTGAAAATTCTGCATGATAGAGGTTGGATTAGATTCCTTAATAAGTTTTATTGTGAGATAAAGTGAACCGCAGAATCACTTTATAAGAACTTACCTATATGAGTGAGAAAGTTAGGCCGCTTTCTATGAGATTTAGACCATCTCTAAAGCACTCAAGAAATCAGGGTATTACGCAAGGCCATTAATGCATTGAAATAAAAAGACACTCTTATTTGGAATATAGTATGTGTGATAACTCCGGTTAGTCATTACAGGGTCCTTGGTTCAAGATTCGTTCACCACAGCACCTTGATAAAACTTTGAGTTATTTACACTAAATGGAAGTTCAAAGTCAAAAGCTACTTTCATTTATGTACTACTTCCTACGATGATGCCTATTTTATCGATAGAGTCGATTTATCGCTTGCATGAACTACGGTGGCTTGATCCCTCATTGGTACGTAGGCAGTCACTCTGGTGATGCAGCCCTTTTTATTCTTCTCATTCTTTCTTTTACATAGAATCATTTTTTTAAAAATAGTGGGGGATTGTTAGATATTTTCATTAAAATTCATTTTTTTCTGGTTATGTTGTTCGAACGGGGGAGACAACCGTTGGTGACAACCATTGGCTGCCCAACAGTCACAACCAATAGACATTACTGAAACTATAAATACAACCCTCAACCAGTCCCTAAGATATAACAAATTTTCGTATCTTCTTCATCTCGTATTAGGCATCATCAGTCTTACTTTCAGAGTGTTTTCTTTGGTTTGATCAATTAGTCACACATTGAATCAAACGACCTTCATTGTATCCTGAAAGAGATTTTCTTATCACCCTAGAGTGACATCGCGGTTTCTACCGGAAGGGGAGAAACATCTCTTAAAAGATAGCGTTTATACGTGCCTTGGAGTATTCCAATTTCAAGTTTTAATTAATTGTTGTTTCGGTATTTTACAACATCGTATACAAAGGGTTGGATGTTTCCACCCACATCTTAAATCTTTTACATGTTCCACTTTTATTTAGGAGGCTGATAAAAGAGAAGATATTTTGGATTGAGGAGAAGCAAAAAACAAAACATAAAAAAATTGATTGGGCGAAAGCTTTTTTATCTCCACCCCACAAAAATACACCCCACCACCTTCCCCACGTCCCCACTGTCACCACCATTATTGCTGCCTCCACCTCCATCACAGAGAGAGAATAGTGAGTGAGAGATCTGAGAAAAGATTTGTAAAACTCTTTCTCCCGTCTCTGTTCTCTCTTTCTCTCCATTGAGGCAGTGGAGGGGGTGGTGGTGGAGGCAGAGTGTGGGTGGTGGTGATGATGGAGGGAACTATGGGGAAGATGATGGTGGTACAATGGGGTGTATTTTTAGTGGAGGTGGAGCGGTGGTTGAGGTGCTGTGATGGAGGTGGAGGCGGTGAAGAAGATGAAGTGGGGTATTTCTTTTTATTTTTATTTTTGTGGGGTGTAGTTATTTAAAGCTTCCCCGAACCAGTTTTTCCCCATCCAAAACAACTTCTCCTTTATTATATTCTTACACTTACATGTGGGCCCATATAGATATGATTTAAGGGTTAATTTTTAATGATAATGATCTTCTCATCGTGTTAGTCAACATTGGTCATTATTAATCTCCATTCTTACACTACACTTACACTTACACTTACATGTGGGCCCATAGAGATATGATTCAAAGGTGGATTTTTTATGATAATGATCTTCTCATCGTGTTAGTTAACATTGGTCATTATTAATCTCCATGTAGGCAGTGTAACATAGGTTGTTCAAGTAAAATTAATAGAGAAAAAAAGTGATGTGTTATTATTCTAATGCATTTTTAGGTACATACCCATCGTAAAGAACAAATTCAACCTAAAAATATATGTACATGCCACGTGCACAAAACTAAAACCAAATTCAACGTAAAAAAAAACATGTACACAAAGTTAGTCTATCATTAAGAAGATTTAAAATAGGATTCATGTTGTGGAGCCCAAATAATTAAGATAGGGAATTGCTAATGATGACGAATAGCATAGGTGCATTGTTAATGGACGGAAAGATTCCTTTTTGGGTGCATTTTTTAATTTAATTTTTTTGAATGGTTTGTAGGAGAAATGATGGCATGGGCACAAAGCTATTATTATATGACAATAATATGCCTCAAGAAATCCCTCCTATATAAAAAAATAAATTTAAAAAAAAAAGACTCTATCAAACATTCAAAACCCTAAGCTCTATATATCTACTTTTTGATTCTCAAATTCAAAAGAGATAATTCAAATAGCCAAAAGGAAATATTTGCAAGACCTACAAACTTGGAGGGTTTTGCTGGAGCTACACTCCAAAATCTTTCTCCACAGTGGCCTGTTTTTTAATTTTCACATGGCTGTTGAGTCTGGAATCTGTTCAAGATATTTGAGTGCTAGTAACAGAACCATTAGGATTTGGAATCGTTAGTATTATAATTGGTTCCTAAATTGATATTTGGGTAACAAATGGAACCAAAACCATACCCATAAGACCCAAAAAATCCTAACAGATATTTCTTTTCAACATAACAGCTAAAACCTGAGAACTAGGCAAACCAATATTGTATTATCCCGATTTTGATTCCACCTATTTGTGTTCCAGAACTGACAAGAACCAGAACTAACTTTCTGGTTCCGAGTTGCTCAATAATCAAATCAGGACATACCTGTTGACCCCCCTAAAAGTAGGTAGTAAGGACATTGAAGAGAGTTCAAGGCAATGGATGGACGGTTTGGATTAACCTTATAAACCACCCCATTTGTGAAAAAAAAATGTACAGAAAAAAAGTTCTAGGGTGTAGCTCCAGGTAAACTTTTGCTGACTAGAGAATCAAGGAGGCAAAAGTACATCACAGGTTAGGATTATGGGTTTTGTACTTTAATCTCAAAAGCATTTGATGGGTTATATTTTTTTAATATCCAGAATCAGAAATAATCCTAACCGTTGATCTTCAACGCTCTTCCGATTTTAAAATTGAACGGTGTGGATGTTCTTGGGATTGATTTTTTTTCTGCCCCAATATTAAATGGACCAATTTTATCAAAATAAATTGACCCAAATGATCATTTTGATTCTTGATAAACTTGATCAAGTTTTCTCAAGTGATC
This sequence comes from Macleaya cordata, assembly GCA_002174775.1. Lineage (NCBI taxonomy): Eukaryota > Viridiplantae > Streptophyta > Magnoliopsida > Ranunculales > Papaveraceae > Macleaya > Macleaya cordata. Next base: position 235,457 of record MVGT01004231.1, read on the forward strand.
TTCTTGTTGATGTTATGGGTCCCAATTTCTCTCTACATTCTGTTTTGTTCATCTTAGGGTCCACAAGAGTTCATGTTTCCCACTGACAAAACCAACTGATCTCAACTGAATTTTCTTGTTTGAATTCTTTGGGAGGTATGAAGAGAACTAAACAAACATAACTACAACAACCCACCAAATTTCTCTCTCTCTCTCTCTCTCTCTCTCTCTCTCTCTCTCTCTCTCTCTCTACTTTCCCACCTTTGGCATTTGATTTAGTCCCATAAAACAGTAAAAGAGAAGCAGCATAACAGAAAGTGAATTGTTGCTGCCCCCCCTCACCATCATTGTTATCATCAGTCCACAATATAAACACAGATAAATAGATAGAGAGAGAGAAGACTTAAATTCCAAACAATTCACTCTTTACCTTTCTCTTCCTCTCACTTTTTCATCTTTTTCCACCTGCTCTTGCCTGCACCTTCCAACACCTTCCATGCCTCCTTTCTCAAGTTTTCTTATATTCCCTCTATCACTCACTCACTCACTCTCTCTTTCTCTCACTTTCCTCCTCTTTCTCTTCAACCCAAGAAACCTCTGATTCTTCAAAGTTTTTATATATAAAACTAATCAAAGGAACAAACATAATCTCTCTTTTTCAACATCATTAATGCTTATCTCTTGTTTGAAACATCTTAATTCTCTGTCTTCCTTACAATTAAGGAGAAAGTGAAGCGTTTGGAGAGATGGGTAGAAGGGTTCTTCACAGTATAATCTTCTTCCTCTTGGGTGTTCTCTTCTGTTCAGGTAGTCCTTTCTTCTTTTGGCTCTGGTTCTTCTTCTGTTTTTTTTTTTTTCCTCAAGTGGGTAATTTGTTCTCTGATCATGGTTTCTTAGTTGTTTCCAAATTTAACTCTAGTTATAGCTTTTTGGGTATCTCATTTTCTGTTGTGCATGATGAAAGGGTTCAAATATCAGGATCACAGCACAATTTAAACTTAATTTGATTCTATATATAGACCCTTTTCTTTTATCTTTTTCTTGGGTTTTGGGTTTTTTCATGTTCAAAGAACTTGTTCTCTGGGAAGTAAAAGTTCTTGGGGTTTATGTTAATGAATAGATTTCAAGTAGAGGTTTAAGTGTTGCAGAGAAGCCATTGATTGAAGCAACTTATAATAAATAATTTGAACTTAATTGAATCTATGCTCTTCTTTTTCAATTATCTTTCTGTTCTGTTTTGGGTTTGTTTATGTGCTCAAAATCTCTTGGAAGATTCATGGAGTTTATGTAATGAACTGATTTGAAGCGCAGGTTTAAGTGTTGCAGAGAAGCCATTGATTGAATCAACTTACAGTAAAGAATTGGATCAAAAGAGAGAACTAATACCTTTCTCAGCTTCTTCTCATCGAGAAATCTTCAGTGTCGAATCGAAATCCTCTGCAACTGAAAGAGATGTTACAACTCCAATCACAACAGTTCCTTTGATCAATCCAATGACTCCTGCAACAACTACAACTCCACTTGTTAATCCACTTTCAAATCCAACAGGGCCAACTATGACAAATCCAACAGGCCCAACTGTGACAAATCCAAACAATCCTACATCCCCTGTATCAGCAGGTGGGAGCTGGTGTGTGGCAAGCCAGACAGCTTCACAAACTGCTTTGCAGGTTGCTCTTGATTATGCCTGTGGATATGGCGCCGCTGATTGTTCTGCAATTCAGTCAGGAGGAAAATGTTACAACCCAAATACGCTTCGTGATCATGCATCCTATGCATTCAATGACTACTACCAGAAGAACCCGAGTCCGACTAGCTGCAACTTTGGAGGGACTGCTATGATCACCAATGTTGATCCAAGTAAGATATGTTCAAGCCATTGTAGTTAAATTATTCTCTTGAATTAATCTTTAGATCATATGAACCCAAATGCGGATTTGAGGAACAATTTTAAGAGTGCCCTACATTCCTTGTTGCTCACCTACTTAATCAAACTTAAATTTTTGATTTCTTCATGTAGATATTGTAAGCTAAATTCGCCATTTTTTCTTGGTGTGCAATTGCAGGTTCTGGGTCATGTCAGTATGCATCAACCAGGTAAAATTTCCTCAATCATCTCTAATTTCACTTCTTAGTGCCTGATACACAGAAACTTCTTATCAACATTTCAACAGAGAAAAAATTCTGATCAACATTTCATAAATTACAGCACAAGTTCATCAGTTTTAAACACAACCAACCCGACTGGAGCAACAATTTTCGGTGCAGAGCCTTCAGGACCCAGCGACTCAGCAGCCTCAATGTCACAAAGCTTCCCTCTTCTCTTCACCTCGACATGCCTCCTAATGTCGTTTCTCTCTGTAAATCTCTGAAAGAAATGAGTACTACAGTTCATTTACTTCTTCAACCAGCAAAGGGATGGCAATCCTCTCAATTGCGGACCAGTTACACTTTTTTATACAGTATATTCAGGGCATTCAGGGATAAACAAAGGAACACATTTTCTCCAGAGCTTGTTCCTTCTCACAGTTTTAAGTCATTGCTGCACTTAATATAGGAATCGCTTTAGCAGAAATTATAGAGAAGAAAAAGATAAATGTAGTTTCATGGGTTCTTGCAGTAGTAGAGAGACACCATGAATAGTTAGTTCTTTCTTTGTAGCGTTAAGCCAATAAGTGTTAACTACATTTGTGTATTGGAGTTTGGATTGTTATATATACTCAGTGCAGTAAACAAAGTACAGTTACACTCATTCTGTTTTGATAGGAGATGAATTTTGAACTCTTTTGCATAGAAATAAAATTACTACCTAATTTTTACATGTTTGTAGACCTTTGACATGTTTACAATTGGAAACAAAATATTCTGATTCAAAAGCTTGAGTTAACTAAAAAATAAGACTAGGTCAAGTCCATTTTGACTGACTTGGGGCGGAGGTTGATCCATTAAACTGAGACAAGCTTATAAAACATTGATCGAGTTAACGGCCGAGTCAACCGATAAGTTCGTGACTTGGCCGAATTTTACATGATACTGAGTTACTTTCATCTGCACTCAAGAGAGATGGGCCTGGGCTGCCTGGCCGATATTGAGATGACTTGGCGAATAGCGAAGTCAACTCAACATGGGGCAGATTTAAAAACTATGCTTGACAAGGAACCACAATGAAAACTAGCAAACACTACAAAGGGTAGTTTCAATAATACCAAAGGCCCAAGAGTGTACTCAATTCTGTTTGTTTATTTTTGATGAGTATTAGACAATAGAAGCAAATTACAGAAGTTCCAAAACAATCAAACAACTTCTATTACACCTTGGATGCTTTCTACATTTCTTTCTTGTTTCATTATTTATCTCTTCCTCAGGGGATAAGGTTAAGATTGCATTTAAAAAAAAGAACAGCAATAGAACATTATAAGTGTGGAGCATCTTAATATCTTATGACATAACTCGAGAAACGTCATGGGATAAGGATCAAAGAAGAATTAAGAAATAGACAGATCAAATCAGAGCTTGGGAAATCAAATGTTTCCATGTATGCTGGTTTACTCTACTGTCCAAGAAAGTGAAACACCAACCCAAAGACAAATCGAACCCTAACTACGAATGAAATACATCAGCCCAATACTATAAAAAAGTGATCACAGGTTCCTCATTACTATCAATGGAATTCAAAAATATTATAGTTCCTCTCTCTCTCTCTCTCTCTCTACAAATTGCCTAACAAAAGTAAGAAACAAAGGAGTTTCAAAGATTCTCTCTTTTTAAAGGAAAAGCTTTTGAATACCTTGGGGTATCCCTTAAGAATTCCTAAAAGATACCAAGATGCCATGAAAGAACTATCTTCACACCCATCAGTCCTCACAGAATCTAACTTTCTTCGACTTTGCTACTTAGAACTTAATTTTTACTTATGGATGTAGAAAATGACTTTGAAATACCTTTCCGAACACAAATCGCAGAAGAATATCTAGGGTTTAACGAAATCCTAACAATTTTTTTTGATAACTAATAACATCTCCATAGTAATAATACCATATGAACTCAGACCATGAAATTGCATAGAAATATTTCATAAAAAAAATAAGAGATGTTTTAGAATTTGAGGTTCTAACTTTTTATAATCTTTTTGACAGTTTGAAATTATTGTAGATCAAAATATTATTACCAAGTGGTACCCTAAAAAGTGCCAAATCTCATTTATACTAACCAACTGCATCATCAAAAGTTTACCATCTAAAAAACCAAATTAAAGAAAAGTTGCAAACTTTTTTACCTCCTTAATAGCATTCCTTTTTCGTTACATCCCAAGCACATTAGTGATTGTTTGCATGAATTGCATATTTTCACACCCCCATGATTCTCAATCTCTACAAAAAAAAAAAAAAAAAAAAAAAAAAAAAAAAAAAAAAAAAAAAAGAGAAAAAGAAAAAGAAAGTAAGTGTTACTTAGATCATTCATCTCAAAAAGTTGGATTCCATTATAAGTGTTACTTGTCAACTAAATTCAATACAAAATTTAATTCATCTAAAAAATAACTCAAGATTTGCTTTATAACTACAACATTGCAGAAAAGTAAACTTCTTTTACCTGCAACTACAGTGGTGAAAGGTTTTGGGAAAACAGAGATGATAAAAGAGGGTTTTGTGGATTTGTGAAGGTTTTATGAATTGGGTGGGTGCTAAATGATCCAAAAAGATTTTGATTTACTTCTTGATCGTGTTCGAGATCATATAATGGTAGCAACTGATGATAGCATTTCATTAAAATCTACCCATGCAAAATAAATCCCATTTTGTGCCCTAGATTTGTTATTTAATATGCAGTGGATTTTGATTTTGATTTTGATCGTTTTTAAGTCCAAATGTGTTTTAGGGAAAGTATTTGATATAATTTTTTTTGTTTGAATTTGAACGTTGACAAACACTATTACCCAAGATACATCAATCATGAATACAACAGAAACCGTTATAAACTTGATCAAGATCAAGATCAAACTCCGGATATCGAAAGGCCCGGGCATAGAAACCGTGATCAATGGATTATGAAATGAGTCTACATCTTCTGGCCCCATTTTCCCTGTCTCCACCTTAATTTTGCCTTGTGGGGCTAAATGAAGACTAAACAACGACTAAATTTTTTTCGTGGTAATAATGTTTTCCGAGTGATGCTAGAATACCCTCATTTATAGGAGATTTTCATCCCGCCCTTAGGCGGACAGTGGTCTTTGCCTTGAAGTTTTAGAAAGACAAAACTTGAGGACGCAAATCACGAAAGTGTTATGAAAGACAAAACTTGAGGACCTTACGATTGGAGTGCGGGATGACATTCCCACAAAACAATAAAGCTTTTTGGCCCAACCATTTTACAAAATCGATGCTAGATACTTATGTGGTAGGGTGGGACCCACCACTTTTACCCTTTCAAAAGTGTTATGAAAGGGTTTCTAACTTATATGGCAGTGGGACCCACCATGCCACATAAGCATCTGGCATTTGTTTTGTAAAAAGATTGGGCCAAAAAGCAGCACTCCCTACAAAAAGTTCGGGATTCTAGCATTATTCATGTTTTCCTCACTGAATATATCATTCTCACAAATTAACAAATAATAAAACTTCTAACCCCAGCAAAAGTCGATTGTAAGTCAACGGTGAGAAAATCGCTCTTGCATTCAACAATGGTGGGTTGATTTTCTAATCGAAGGGAATAGAGGATCTGGATTCCTATGAAATAGAACCTATCTATATCTATGCTATCTTTTATCAACACCATATTAGGGCAGGGCCAGTGGGTACCCTTGAATCCTTTACTCAACTTAAAGCCAAGGCCAGTAGGCACCCTTGTGCATCAGAACCACCAACTTAACCCTTAGGTTGAGGTAGCGTTAAGGGTTCAGGGGATACGCGCTTAAGAGTTCCCCTGCGCAGAAGAGTTCGGCGACAAAAAAAAGGGTTTAAAAAATTCCTAAAAAATAAGGATCGCGGAAGATTTTCGCGAAGGAAAAAAAAATTCTCCATCGCAGAAGTGTTACGCGACCCAATTAAAAAAATTTTAAAAAATAAGTCTCGCGGAAATCTTCCGCGAGATTTTCTTGAATGCCATTGGCCCTGCCATGCCCTTATACCCTTAACCAACCCAATATTTTGAGGTATTAAGGGTATGGCACTGGCCCTACCCTTAGTAGTTGTTATCACGTGTTAATTTAATTAGCACAGTACTAAATCGAAATTCTATCTCTAATTAAATTTTTTTTATAAGAGACTAATGCCCAAGTTACAACAAGGCTTAGATGCACCACAAGAGGTATGCGAGAGGCACATAAACTGCCTTAAATATCATTTCTAACAGAGGCCGCCATCAACGAACATATATAGTAGAGGGCACCCCGCCACCACCAACAGATGTAGGAAAGGGCACCACCAACGGGCAAAACAACTTTATTTAGGAGTACTTATATGGGTAGTTCTGGATCCACCCCCGTTTAGTGTCTGTTGACCCCAATTTTAAATTTTAAAAATTGCTAAAACTGCCCTTATTTTATGGGCCTAATATGTAGCAGTTCACCCCAAAAAGGAAAAAAAACCCGTAGGAATTTAAGTTTATGTTAGATAAGGACTCCACTTGGATTCCATATTCAAAATACAATCACCATATTAGATTAACCTATTATTTTATTATTTTATTATTTGGATTCATTAATGGAGTTGGGTTAAGTTCTGTGGTTTTTTAGGGGAAGGAAAATTTTATTAAGATTCCAAATGAAAAGGCTTGTCTACTAGCATAATTCTAGTAATACAAGAAGGAGCAAATCCCTGCCATAAAAAATAAGAACCATACAAAAAAATAAAAATAAAAGCATATGCTGCCAATTGATGGGATAAATATATTTACTTTTAGTTTTAAATATATATAACTTTTCCTTTAGTAAATGCTTTTTCTTTTGTAAATATATATATATATATATATGTATATATTTAAAATTAAAATTTAATTATATAAATCGATACAAAAAGTTTTCTTTAGTAAAGGTGATGTCTACTACAAAATAGATCTGTAAACCATATCAGAAGTTCATAAAGTCTATTTATATACTTTTTAAAGTGTCGGATGGAATAAGAAATTCCTTGTATATAATTTTCTATGGGTTCCAAATATCAGAAAACATAATTAATAATTTGGTTGGCTTATGAAAAAAAATTAAAATCAAAAGAATCAGGTTGGATGGTGAAGGTGGTGAGTCAACTCAGTTTTCTTTTTTGCCTTCTTACCTTTTTTTTTTCAATTCTCGCTTTGATTTTTGAACCTGTTCTCTGTATTTTCTCTCACTTAATGTATCTCTTTAAAAAAAAAACCTAAAAAAGAATAAAAAAAAAAAATTAAACTATTTTATAAAATAATCAGGAAAAAAAATGAAACTACTCCATAAAATTATAAATCAATCCCTATTTAGATGTTGTTCATCCTATAAAAAAAATAAAACTAAATCTACCCCGTAAAAGGATAAATCACCCCCAGTTTAAATGCAGTTCACCCCATCACTGGGGGGAACTGACACTAAACTGGGGTTGATCCAACATCAGCCTACTTATATATACATATTAAATTACATGGGTTAAACTACATGGGTCAATAAAAAAAATTACATGGGTCAAACTTTACGAAAATACCACAGTTGAGAAAGTTTGAACCCAAGACCTCCCTGGACAAGGGAGGGATGCAAAGCCAACAGAAAAGCGGTGGTTTGCTAAAATTAGAAGCTTGTTAATGGTAAAATTCTTTCTCTTATTTACATAATTTTAAAAAATAGAAACTCTATTTCTAATTGGGAAATAAAATAATTTTTTAATAAAAAGTGCATAAACTTTTAATGCTCATGTGCCAAACACGACATATAGAGTGCCACATAAGCAACTATTGTCAGGTGCCAATTTCTAATTAGTTTCTAAAAAAAGTAGTATACTCTATCGCTAATTATAAATTTATTTTTTTTTATAAAAGAATAATACTATACCTATAACAAAATTCTATATAATTTTCTACTGAAAATTAATCCAACGGTGAAACTATTTTTCACGTAGCTTCGTGATTTGTATCCATCCCAAAGTGATATGCATCTAATGTAGATTGTGCCTTCGGTTCAAAATTATATAGGCTTTCAATAAGGTTAGTATCACCGGTTATAAAACTCTCATTCTCTCCCAAAATCTATAGTACAATTCAGGATGATGGGGCAATTCTGTCCTATTTCGACAAATTGTTTGTATCAAGCACAACGAGGTTATTTCTTACGACGACAACGAGGCATATTTATTTTAAAGACAAAAACGCCCTTAAGTTTCTAAAATACCGGATATATCCCGTGGTAGTAAATGACCAAAATAACCTTATTTTATTTTTTAATACCATTATACCATTTAACATCTTTATTACATAAATGACTAAAATAGCCTTATTATCTTTTACGAAATACTGGGCGTGTCCCATGGCCATAGTTATTTATTTACACCTGATTTACACTTAACGGTGGAGTCGCGTGGAGTGGATCCAAAGGTGCGCGCGCGAAGCGCGAATGAGGGCAACGCGCGTAGCGCGTTTGGACATTCAACCCACGCGCGCGAAGCGCGTGTGGAGAGAATGGACAAGCTTTTGAGCCGTGCCGGAGGCACGACGATATACCTAGTTAGTTTATAATTAAACAGGAACTCCACCTCACAAAAAATGTGGCGGTGTGCAGAAGGTTTGAAGACTAGTATTATAATAGAGTCTTGTTTCGTGTACCACGGTAATTAGACATTGATATTTGTACGTAACTTGTACGACCCAAATAGAGATGATCTAAGAGTTGAGTTTTAAAAGGTATGTTTCACTCACTATTTAGATCATTCTCATAAAAATTATATCATTTTAAAACTCTTAACCCACCAAAAGTCTGATTGGAAAAAATGGACGGCTTATAAAATCATTCAATTTTTAATGGGTTCAGAGTTTTAGAATGAGATGAAACTTTTGTGAGAATGATCTAAATGGTGAATAAAAAATTCATACAAAAAATTAGCCATTGGGTAATCTCTATATGGGCCCAACATGGACTACATTGTCTGTTTAACATGGTATATAGAACGAAACTCATTATTATATATTTATATAGTAAGAAACTATTTTTCCACTTTCCAATTTTTTATACTCTCATAAGATTTGGAAACTCTTTCTTTTTTAGCAGTTTTAATAAATACAAGCTTCTTATCCTACTTCAAGAAAAACTAAAGTTAAATATTCTTAGACCGTTTTTATTAACCATTTTTTTTTTATCGGATGTGACCTAGTTCTTTTTTTTTAGTCAATTTAACTTTGACCAGAACTTTGATTAAGGGTGCCCTCCCAGTTTTTTTTTAAGTTAAAGCATCATCTCTTTAAAATAGAATATTAAGTAAGAAAGAGAAAGTGAGAGACCGATTCCTCATTCTTTTCAATACCGCCAACGAATTTTTTGTCGTTCGGCCTCATGAATCTGAGCATTGACTCCTCTACGTAATCAAAAACATTCGAGGTGATTTTCATGGATGATGATCCTCTTTCCAAGCAAACATTATTAACGAAAGTGATTTCGTCAAAATACTTTTTTTTGTGAGGAGATTCAGTCCTCAACTCCCATAAATAATGGTGGATCACATTGGGGGGATAAAGTTTTTTTTTAATATGTTTTAGGTTTTAAAGAATTTTTTTAATGTTTTGTATATTTGGGATATCCCCAAACAAAATGAAGGATAATCTTGCAGTGTGTTTTCGATTTGAGGGGATACCCCTGAGTGTAGGATACAACCGATTAAAAAATGGATGCTTAATATAAACGTCTATTCTTAGAAGTTCTAAAAAGAATATTCTTATTAATAAGTGGGTGCATAGCATATGCGTATTTGCATATACAGTGTAGAGTTGCACATGATTCGATTCTGTTTTGACCAAATGTAGAGAGCCAACCATTGCTTTCTAAGGAAGACCACAATCACACTAAACCATGATAGAATTTTTTTGGGAACCAAAACCACACTACCAGTTTTTCAGATTTATCGTATTTTTTACAATATAGATCATCCTCACAAAAATCAACACATTCTAAAATTTGCATGTAACCCCATCATCCTGTGATTGAAAATCAACGGTGATTAAGCCATCAAGTTTACCATTAATTTGCAATTACTGGATGATGGGATTATGATATTAGGCTAATTTTCGGTGAAAATGATCTACATGGTGGGAATATCATCACTCAGAATTAGCCCTTTGACATCTCAATTTGAGTCCCACATAAGTCAATGTACAAAAATGATGTATAAATAATTATGTAAAATTAAGGATCTACCTCTTATATGCATATAGAGAGCGATTATATAGCCCATCCTTAAAGAGCCCAACAAAAGCCCCCCATTTTGTAGGGTTCACATGCCGATGATCCATGCACTAATTTTTGGGGAGGATGTTCTCTACACCATGTAGAGCATCATATCCATAAATTAGCTTGTTCAAAAACTTCTAGCCCCCTCAAATTAGTCCTTAAAAATTTAGCATATTTTACACTTATTTTTTTATTGTTAATTATTTTTGATAGATTTTGATGAGGTTAGAAATTTTAGAACAAACTGATTTTTAGATATATGATGATATGCATAGTGAGGAGTACACCCTCTCCAAAACTTAGCCATTGGATCATCTGCATGTGGTTCCCACAAAATAGGGGCTTTTATTGGGCTCTGTAAAGGGGGCAATATAACCGTTCTTATGCATATATTAATAAGATGTGAATATTGCACGGTTTTTGCCCAACGGTTGTGCACCCCTCCTATGACTCGGGATTCGATAGTCCTTTGGTATCTGTGCCTTCTTATATATGTATTCTAAGCATTAGTCTCCTTCAAAAAAACAAAGAAAAAGATGTGAATGTCAATGAATTATATTTGAAATAACATTAACATACATATTTATTAATGAGGGAGGTTATTGCACCCCCTCTTAAAATGCTCCCGCATGTGGGGCCCATATAAGATGCATCTAGGGGCTAAATATTTTAGAGGATGTTCTCTTCACTATGTATATCAACATCATATTAAAAAATCAACAACATATATGTTTTCGAATCAGTTCGGACCTAGCTAAAAACTGAACCCCGTGTAGCCCTAACCGTGCAGATTATAAAACGACATCCCTTCCTATTGCGTATATATACCTCCACAATAAAAAAGTGCATGAACCACGCACACTAGTTATTGATATGAGAAGATTAGTATGATTTCCGGTTCACATCTTTTGTGTTGTCCATCACACTTTATATGTCAATAAATGAATCAACTATTAAAATGAAAAAACTAACAAGCTTTATTAGCATGATTTTTTTTTTCTTCTAATATATAAAAAATTGATCCAATATTTGTAAGTCTATCTTTGGTATCACGTTTCTTTCTTTCTTGGCGCTTTGCCATCAAGTTGAGAGGAGCCAAATAATAGTTTGCTCATGGTATAATGCTATTTATATTAAAATTATAATTCACGACAATATTTTTTTTTTTTATGATAATTCTCTACAAATATTATTGAAACAGTTAATTGTTTGTATTTCATATCTGAAAGTTCAAACCAAACTTAAGGTCTCATAGTATATATATTACATTAGTTTACCTGTAAAACAAACCACTTAATCGTTTGCTAACTTCAATTAATTTTACAGGTTCATGACTTGAATATAAAAGAGTTACGGATTGAAATGTTGGAAATTGAATGTATGGAAAAAGGTATAATTAATAAGATATTTGTTAGTGCATGCAATTTTATTTTACATAACCTTCTTATAAGTTTAGCTAATCGAAATTGTAAGTTCTTCTGACTAATTGGAATTTTTGACATGCATCTACCATTTGAAAAAATTATTATATATTACCTACACTGGATGCATGATGTTCACCAGAATTAGAGTTTTCAGTTGATTGCTATTCTAAAAGAATTGGAGGTACAAGTGTAAATTGGGCCGGGCCGCCCAGGCACGACACGACCCAGCACGGCCACGTGGCAGCCCAGCCCAGCCCATCCCATTTCGTGCCTGGGCTGGCACGGCCCATTGGCTGGGCCGTGCTGGGCAGACCTCTTGAGCCCAGTAGCACGAGCATGGCACAGGCACGATTTTGGCCCAGCCCAGCCCAAGCACGGCATAGAGCCCAGCACGGCACAGATCCAACAGGAGTCTAGCACCACCCAGCCCAGTACGATGGGCCGGCACAAAGCACGACACGAATATAGCCGTTATGTGCCTAACGGTCGGCACGATGGGCCAAAGCATGACCCAGCACGACCGAGGCATGACAACGGCCCAACGTCAGTAAAACGACTAGTTTTGGTATTTTGACCAAATTACCCCCCTTAACAGCAAAAAAACGGCTATTTTTAGGGGCAATTTGGTCCATACGTGGTACCACCCACCCTCTATAAATACTAACACCCCCCACCCATTTTCATCACAAAAATCACAAATCTACTCTTACTTTTCATCATATCTCTCTCAAAATCTCTCTCAAACTCACATCACAACAACAATTAAGGGCTAATACTTCAAGATCAAGCAAGATCACTCAAAATCAAGGGCCCTCAACTCAAATTCAAGCAAGTTAGTTCAAAATCAAGGGTTCTCATCTCAAAAAAATTTTCCATTCTCAAGTTTCTCTCATATTTAGTTGAGGTATTTATTTTTTTATTTAATTTATTATATATTATTACATAATTTGATAAATATGGATGCTAACCAATTCTATGAAGTTGAGGATTCTAATGTCACACCCCCTCAAGCTTCCAACCAAGGTACCCCAGGTAGTTCTTGTGCCACTTCATCTAAAAGACAAAAAAAATCAGAAGTGTGGCAATTTTTTACAGTTAAAGAAGTTCCATTCAAGGAAAAAATAGAAGAGAGAGCAGTATGTAATTTATGTAGTGCAATCTATTCATCTAAGTCAACAGGTGGTACAGACCACTTAAAAAGACACATGGAAGTATGTGTTCCAAAACATGCTAATACTAGTGACCCAACACAAGCCCAGCTCAAGGTAGGTACTAGTGGATCAATTTCAAATTTTACATATAATCAGAAAAAAAATACGGGAGGGGTTAGCAGTTTATGTAGCAGGGGCTGAGCAACCATTTACTTTTGGGGAAGATCGTAGATTAGAGAGTTGGGTGAAGAATTATCTTCAACCCGGATTTAGTAAAGTTAGTAGAAATACTATTAGAAGTGATACCATGGAGGTTTTTATTAAGAAAAAATAAATTATAACTAATGAATTAGCTAACCATATTGATGCAATTTCTTTTACTTCTGATATGTGGACTGGTATTAATAAAATTAGTTATCTTTCTCTTACTGCCCATTATATTAATAGCAATTGGATTTTAGTAAAAAAAAATTATTGTCATCCGAATAGTAGAATATACTCATAGTGGTCAAAATATATACACATGTATTTTATGCATTTTTAATGAATATAATGTTGCATTTAAATATTTTAGTATTAGTTTTGATAATCATAGTGCTAACACTAATGCAATTGAATATTTTAAACGTAGTTTTAAGCCTCCTTATCAAGGACAATTATTTCATGTTAAATGTGCATGCCATATTATTAATTTAATTGTTCAAGATGGAATTAAAATAATTAATAGTGATAAAGATCTTAATTTTATTGATAAAATTAGAGAAGCAATTCTTTTTATTGTTACTTCACCTTCTAGACTTCAAGCATTTAAAAAAATGTGTGAAACTTATAATTTGAAGCCTAGAAAATTTAAAATTGATATACCTATTCGTTGGAACTCAACTTATCTTATGTTGAAATCATGTGAAGGTTATGAAGCAGTAATTATGAATTATTATAATCAACATGGTCACTCAAATTTAGAAATGGTATATTTTGAAAATGCTTCTAATTTTTCTAACTTTTTAGAAATTTTTTATAATGCAACAAATACTTTGTCAAGTGTTTATTATCCTACTACTTGTATTGCTCTTAACCAATTATATAATATTGCAGAAGCTTTTAGAGAAAGTAGAACATATGCAATTTATCATAAAGTTTGTGAAAAAATAAAAGAAAATTTTCTAAAATATTGGGAACATATCCCACCTCTTTATTATTTAGCCTCTACAATGGACCCTAGAAAAAAATTAAATGGTACTATGACACTAATTATAGGCATTTGTAATATTTTACACATTGAAATGCACGATATATTTGAAAGTATTCTAACTTTGTTAAGTAATTTATATACTTATTACGAAACAAATTTTGGTAATGTACAACGTACAATTATGATGCCACCACCAACCACTAGAACTAGAAATGCTTCTTGGAGATTACTTGCAGATAGTAATCAAATGGCCAAATGGCAAGTATAGATGGTACAACTGTAAAAACAGAACTTCATTCTTATTTGGAAACTCCGGCTCCACATTTTAAATCTGCAGAAGAGGCATATAGTTTTAATATTTTAGAATGGTGGAAAGTACAAGGTCAGAATTACCCAATACTTTCCATCATGGCACGCGATTTACTAACTCCTCCAGTGTCCACAGTAGTATCGGAGTCTGCTTTTAGTGCAGGTGGTAGGGTATTGAACGAGAAAAGGATAACACTAAATCCAGATATCTTAGATGCTTTGATCTGCTTGAAGGATTGGGACGATTCAGAAAAAAGAGAACAAGAAATCTATGATGAATTGGTGGAAGAATTTTCAAATTTAGATGCAGCAACTGATAATGAATATAATTTAAGTTATATGTAAATTTTTTTTACTATGATGTAAATTTTTTCTTTAAATAACTTATAGAGGTTGAGTAATGCAAATGATTGATAGTTGAGTGGGTGCCAACCTAGTTGGGATGTGCTCAAACTATAGTGATGCAATTCTCACCTTTTTATGTAATTTTTGTATTCAATTTAAAATTAATATTAATAAATAAAGTTTATTAGTGGATTTTATTCAACATGGTATTCTAATTTTAAATTTTTAATATTTTAAATAATTTATTTAAGTTGTTAATGTAAATTTTTAGGTTTTAAAATATTTTTATACATAAAGTTTTTAATAATTAGAAATTTAGTAAATATATTTATATAAGTAATAAATGTTAAACAAAAGGAAAAAACACAAAAATAGGTAAAAAATAGTTTTTACTGATTTTGGCCGTTAAGGCACGATGGGCTAGCCCGTTGGGCGGCCCGTTAACATTCAAAATTCAAAAAAAAAGGGCGGGATTTTCAGATGGGCGGTCCATGGCACGTTGGGCTGGCACGGCCCAGCACGAAACCCTGTCGTGCTGACCATGCTTCGTGCCATGCCAGCCCAGCCCACTTCAGGTCCGTGCCGTGCCGGCCCAGCACGGCCCAATTAACACCTCTAATTGGAGGGTAAGGCTAATAGACCTATATAAACAAACACTTTTGATTTTGAGTGGTTTTCAATCACCGGATGATAGGGTTACAAGTTTTAGAATGGCTATATTTTTTGTGAAGATGATCAATGTGATGGGGAGAATATCCTAACTTAAAATGAGCCTCTGATTCATCTCTAGGTGGGTCCCACATGCCAATATATACTCAATGTACTCCGATCCATTCTCTTATCCAAAAGGTGACTAGATTCTGTAACTCCCATTAGAAAACTAATGAAATACTCTAAAAACTTATTGATCCTTAAATTCAAATAACTAACCAAATACAATTGATCATAGAGTACGTTATCACAAGAATAAAATTACTAAAAATTATAGTAAATAATGGTAACATGTTAAATAGAGCTGTTAAATGACCCGTGACCTACCAACTCTACCCCACTCGACCTGCCTGATAAACGAATAGGGTTAGAGTTGGAATTATCTGACCCGTTACCCCTTCAACCCTGTTAGGGTTAGGGTTGACCCTGATCCATTTAACTATTTTATATAAAAATGCTAAACAAATAAAGTTAGGGTTTGAAAATTTGACCAGTTTCATAAACTAGTCAGGGTTAGGGTTTGATCATCTTGACCTGTTAACCCACCAACCTGCCTAGGATTGACCCTAATCCGACCCGTTGCCAGGTCTAATGTTAAATGATTGTACTTTGCGTGGCTCCACTCTTACAATACAATCAAATAGTTACCAATTTTTTAAGGACTAATTTGAAGGGGTTAGAAGTTTTAGAACGAGCTAATTTTTAATTAGGATAATATAAATAGTGAGAAGAACATCCTCTAAAAAAATTAGCCCCTGAATGCATCGCATGTGGGCCCCACAGGCGGGGGCATTCTAAGAGGGGGTGCAATAACCTTCGAGTTCATTTTCAAATCATTTACTGTCAATTTCAGGCAACAACAACATCAAAATGCGGTTTAAATAAATAAGTTGTTTTACTTCTTTTTTTTGTCACCCATTAATGTTGATTTGTCATCATGTTTTTAGTTTTTTTTATGTTGGAAACTCTTCTCCTAACTCCTTTTAATTCTTCCTTGATGACATGAAAGACAGGGTATAGGCTAGCTTTTGTAGAATCAATAATCCCAAGACAATGGGAAAAACTACTCTACCGATATCGCTATCATAAGTTTGATACATAATCAAAAAAAAAATTGTAGAGCATAATAGGTCATTTCTAAACTTCTAAATAATACTTCATTTTTTAAACCGTGGTTCAAGAAAAAAATAAAAGAAGAAGACCTATTTCCCACTTGAATGAGCTTTTATTAAGGTATCTTTTTCATCTTATCTTTCTCTCTTTATTTTTATTTTTTAATTGAATTTTGTTGGTATGTTTGATTCACCTTTGTAAATTCTCAGTTATCTTGGTATCATGCAGGTGGGATACTAAAAAAGAAGAAAAAGAAAGGGCTACTAAAAAGGGAAGAAAGGAAAGAGAGAAGTAGAGCAACAACGAATACAAACCGCACGCCATAAAAAGAGAAAAAAAAAAGTAGTACTACTCATCACTTGGATTTTTATTTCGATGTCCATTAATTTTTTATTTTTTTTCAAATTTACCGTGTTACACTTTTCTGATAATGAAAGTTTTCTATTCTGATTATTTAGATAATCAAAGAAAAAGTGCACCTATATATATTTTATTTCTTTTAGGAAGGTTAAACTTATTACAACTCCACTTACATAGCATTGTTATGCAGATTGTTCCATTAGAGATGGCTTTCACTAGAGTTCAACAATCAATTAAGGAATATCCCTATCACTATCAAATTGAATAATATAGAATTTTGTATCCTCTATCTTGAACCCAATTTGTATAATTTGATTGGTTGGAATCAAATAAATAGATAGCTAGCAATAATTAGAACTTTTTCTAATTTAATCGTAAGAAAATTGAAATCATGAGATCATGTATATATTCTATATACTGTAAGAAAATTTACTTTTATTGTACAAGCTTTGTGCACGTGCATTGCACGTATTCCTTACGCTGAAGGCTGAATGGAGTTTGATCATATTTCTCTTTTTTATTTTATCGAACTCCCTACTTCTCTTCAATCTAATGTCCTCCATGAAGTATGTTGACTTTTTTCTCCGGTAGAAGATTATAAAAAACTTGTTAGTGATGGATCAAAATCAAATAAACGATAAAAGCTTATTAGTGAATAATATGAGAATCAATGATTTAAAAATAAAAATAAATCATGGAGAAGAAGAATAAATTATAGTGGTTACGGATATGGAGTAAATGGGAGAGAGTCGTGAGATATTATTAATTTATAAACAAAAAGGAGTAGAGATTAAGGGAGAGATTATAGGGATAGGGTGAGGAAGTTATGCAAGCAAATTTAGTGGGATTGGAGGTTATGGAAACAAATTTAGTGATATTTAAAGTTATGAAAATGGCATGTATAAAGGATAATTGTTAGAGAGATTTCCGGAAAAGAGTAGATGGAGATCGTGAGAGATAGAAGCGAGATTTTAGGGAAAGATTGGAGAGAATCGTGGGAGAGATTCGGTAGTTTAGTTATAAATAAAAAAGACAAAAATGCCCTCTTTGAGAGGGTTTACCAAGGGCAAAATTTTACTATTCTACCCTTCCTACATCAATTTACACTTGGTCAAAAAATAATCTTTATAGGGACAGCATAAGTAAAAAGCCTCAAAAAAGGCAATTGGTTTAATTAATAGTATAGTATCTAAAATTTTAATAAGATATTTATTTCCTAATTCAAAAAAAAAAAATTATTTCACAAATTTAATGACTACATCATGTTAGGCACGTGCATCGCGCATGCAGGCGGTCTCGTATCAGGCGGTCTCGTATCAAATGGGATTAAACTGCATACACTGTTGAAAGGGTTTTGAATTTTCACGGGATTTACAATATATTTGTAGATTTCTTACTATTTTGAAACTTTGGGTATTTAATAAAGAAGTGGTAAAAACATTTGATGGTATAATTTTGTTAACAAAAATTGGACTGAATTGTTACAGAAATAAGGGGAGAGTAGTCGATGCCTCAATGGTATAGTTGTAGGGAGAGAAAGCGAGAGAAGGAAGAAGGGATTAAAGGGTACATTTGTTATTTTCAAAATAAATATTAATTGGACCCACTTTAATGGGCGCATACGAATTTATTTTTATTTTTTTTTGAAAGAGGGGACTATTGCCTATGATATATCTATTCTATTCTTTAAAGGGAAGAGACTCTAGAGGTAGTTATTGAGGCCCTAAATTTATCTTTCCATATATTATCCCTATTATATAGGAAAAATTAATTGTTTTAAAACTACTTGAAGACATAAAATTAGGGGTATAATTGGTAATCCCAAAATAAGGAAGTTGTAAATGTACCTAAAATCTCTTCCTCAAATCTCTCTTTTCTATCTCTCTCAACCACAACTAGATGCGTCAACTTTCTATTAACTACTTTGCTGAGTAGATGGTTATCCCACGTTTTAAGGGATAATGAGATATAGAGATTTAGTTTTGGTAGCTGCTAAAATATTTTTCATATTTTATCTGTTAAATGAAAACTAAAAAAAATTGTAAAGCATAATAGGCTGTCTCTAAATTTCTAAATACTTCATTTTTTAAACTGTGGTTCAAGAAAAAAAATGAAAGAAGAAGACCCATTTCCCACTTTAAGCTTTTATTAAGGTATCTTTTTCATCTTATCTTTCTCTCTTTATTTATTTTTTTAATTGAATTTTGTTGGTATGTTTGATTTATCTCTGTAAATTCTCAGTTATCTTGGTATCATGCAGGTGGGATACTAAAAAAGAAGAAAAAGAAAGGGCTACTAAAAAGGAAAAAAGGAAAGAGAGAAGCAGGGCAACAACGAATACAAACCGCAAGCCATAAAGAGAGAAAAAAAAAAAGTAGTACTACTCATCACTTGGATTTTTATTTCGATATCCATTGATTTTTTTTTTTCAAATTTACTATGTTATACTTTTTTAGTAATGAAAGTTTTCTATTCTGATTACTTAGATAATCAAAGAAAAAGTGCATCTATATATATTTTATTTCTTTTAGGAAGGTTAAACTTATTACAACTCCACTTACATAGTATTGTTATGCAGGTTGTTCCATTAGAGATGGCTTTCACTGGAGTTCAACAATCAATTAAGGAATGTTCCTATCACTATCAAATTGAATAATATAGAATTTTGTATCCTCTATCTTGAACCCAATTTGTATAATTTGATTGGTTAGAATCAAATAAATAGATGGCTAGCAATAATTTTAGAATTTATTCTAATTTAATCATAAGAAAATTGAAATCATGAGATCGTGTATATATTCTATATACTGTAAGAAAATTTACTTTTATTGTATATCTAAAATTTTAATAAGAAATTTATTTTTTAATTCATAGTGGAAATTTAATGGCTACAACGTGTTAGGCATGTTGAATCGCGCGTGCAAGCGGTCTCGTATTTAAGAAGATAAAAATACACGTTGAATATTACATGAGACAAACTAATGGCAAACCACAGGTCAAGAGTTTTGATCCCAAGACCTCCTAAGTCATAGGAGGGGTACACAACAGCTGGGCCAAAGACCCCATGTTGACATACGATTTATTGTACCAATATAGCATTTATTGTATATAATTTTTCTTTGGCAAGTTTACACATGTCAACCATACAGAAGTTCTGCATCCAAGGCTTGATACAGGACATTGTATCAAAGTCGGACTCATCTCAATGCGTGTTTCAAACAACAAGAAATATTTGAAATATTTAGAGTAAGTTCAGTTAAACTTGAATGCTAGGGCTGAAGAATTTGTCATGCCATCACTACCTAAACATGGATGGAGTGGTGGTCTTTCGGGTTGGGCACGTGGAATGGTAGAAATTCAAATCGACTTAGAGAGGAAGGCACAATTTTTAGGTAATTGATGGGGCACTTAGAGAACATAGAGGTAATATGTAAATAGTTTTAGAAGATATTGGTGGGGACCAACTCACTGTGTAAATCTGTCCAGGTGGTATTTACACTAATAATTTTGTGCTGTACAATAACAACAGTTCTTTTATGATTTCTTAATCGTATTTATTAGAGAGGGATCTGGTGACATTGTTATATTGACATCACAGTTACCATGATCTATGGGGCCCACATGCAAATGTACAAAGGAATAGTTTTTTTTAAAGATGTTCTATCTCCCTACAATGTAGATTATCTTCACCGGAAATCAACTAATTCAAAAACTTATAACCCTATCATCAATTGATGCAACTTAACAATAAAATGAATGATTCAATCACCATTGATGTGTTAATAATACGATGTAGACTCCCCAATTTGATCCACCTAAAATATCTCAGAGATTGTGTCAAAATCTATTTTGTGCTAATCCAGCAAGATCGGGCACGCAAAAAAATAAGGCTTTGTGCGCATCATCAAGATGCACCCAAAAACTTCGAATTTTCCTATATAAAGGACCCCTCCCCCTCATTACAATACATACCAACAACATCACACAACCCTCCTTCCCCCTTTAAAGCCTCTAAAGCTTTTTCTTCTCTAGATTTTCTTAAGTTCTGGACTTTTCAAAATCAGAAAACTCCTTGGGGGCCACCTGCTATCACACGATGAGGACGGGAAAGCAAAAACCCATCGAAAAAGTTAGGAGAGAAAAATAGAAGTAGAAATCCTTTTAAAAGAGATCCATTTAGCCATTAAAAACTTGAAAGTAAAGTAAAGACTGCTCAAATCTCGATTCAACCAGGAAGTGCTCTGGTAAGCTTGAAACCTTCAAACTCATTAAATTCAATATGTAATTTGTTCAAGCTGATGTAATATTTCAAAGTAATAATATCAATATATTATTGGAAATCAATTATGTCAGTTAAAAACGCAGCGAAAAAATTAGGGTTAAAAATTTAACTGATTCCTAATAGAACGTCCAACCGTTAATGGGCTCCTTTTAGAGTAGGATGTAAATATACCTTTGAAGCGTGAACTGTAGCCCTAAAACTTTGTTGTTAGATGATGACGATCCCACGAACAGATCTACTGGATCGGATCGTCGAACTAGAACTCCAGTTGATGAGAAAACTGCTCACAACTTGAACTGCGGGACTAGGGTTTCTTTTCTCTCAACTTAAAAATAATTAGAACACACAAATAGGGAGAGGGGAGAGAGTGGCGTCTTCCACAAGGTGTGAGGTTGTGGTTGACGCCCCTATATATATATATATATGGGTCCCAGTTCCTATCCCATGTTAAGTCTAATTAGGTCTAAGTAGGTCCCACACTTTTAAGCTTTTAAATATTTAAAATTCTAATTTTAGTGTCTCACACAAAATAGAATTACTAAATATTTTTATTACAAATAACTCCACCAAATATTTGTAACTCAACCCTCCATAAAGTGTGGATATTTAAAAGGAACCCCTCCACTGTTATTACCGCAATTCAGTCCCTCCACTAATTTTCGACGTTCGTAAATATCCCTGGCTTTGTATTTATTTACTCATCAGCGCCTAGGGCAATATTACATATTTTGACCCTGACCATCACCTATGCATCAACTTCTATGATCAAATAAATCTCTCAAATAATTTGGGAGACCACTAACCAGTCTAGATCATGGATCCTGCAATGTGATTCAGGTGAACGTCATTTGATGTGAATTTCTTATTGGATTAATTTATTCCTACTATGGAATAAATGACCATCCATCTTGCTTAGAATATTGGATCACGTTTTCATTTCTGACCTCACTGATTAGCAAAACAAAACAGTCACTACTCTCATGTAAGTTATATATTAATTCTGAGGATTAAGAACTAACTATAATAACAGTAATTATTATGATTATTTATTATAAACTGCTTTTGATAATAATAATCATACTTTGACCTGTTCAATGTAATTTAATTACATCAATATGTTGGACTAGGAGTCAACACTCCTGTGATGGAAATACAATACATTATATTATATAATCATCCAACATGTTATAGTCTGAAAAAAGACTACGAACCGACTTAATGAATTAAATCTCTCCTTGTATGAACCAACTTCATACAATTAATTTATTCGTTATATTATACTCACCATGCATATTAAAACTGAATTAATAAACTTTTATTAAACTCAAAATGTTGTAAACATTATTTTTTGGGCATAACCCCAACATTTATTTACATATACACTCAATTGCATGTACAATATCAATATATTTACATTGTTTTATAGAAGATATCCCCTAAATATCTCTAATTGTGAAGTAGAGATCAACCTCGGTCGGACGGTTGTCAGGTGCTTAACACCTTCCGGACCCGTAATAGGACTCTCTTACTCAAAATCTTTAAAATAAGACCATTCAAAGGAAATATGTTATTCAATTTCTCATAAAGAGATTGAAAAGAAAATGTTTGACTATGAGGCTCTGATTCCTTTAAATCCAGGTGGCAACTTCAAACACTCATAAAATAAAAAGAAAAAGGATCAGGATTTCCCCTCACTGATAGGAACCAGGAGATAGCAAGAGTTCCAGAGCATGCAACTCGATCTCTCCAAAAAAGAAAAGAAGAGAGAGAACATCGTGCTCAGGCGGTCAAAAACAACGTCGCCACAGACAATGATAAGTTTTCAAGTATTAAAAACGGCTGATTTTTTGTGAGGGTGTTCTCTTCATTATGTAGATCATCCTTACTGAAAATCAGTCATTGGTTCAGCTTCATAATGTGGGTTTTATAAGTAATAGCCACAAATAATTGTAACAAAAAATAAGGATGATGTCATATAACTGCTTATTATATCATATTAATAGTTTTATAGATTATCATCAAGTATTGTTAACGAAATTACAAAAGAGCGGCAGAGATAAAAGCAGTAGTGTGCTATACAGCTTTTTGATCCATCTGAATGGTATTTCATTACAAGATTTCAAGCTTTTGGATTGAAATAGGATACATAATTTTTAAATTAAATTCTTGTTGTGATTCTTGAATTTAAGAAATGAAATGGTCAACTGATATATCGATGTACCTAGAGTACATTGAACTAGTTCGCTAAGAATACTTTTAATATATATTCAGCATGTTAGAGGGTATTCAATAAACTACTTTGGGTAAAAGTTCTTAATCCTGAGAATAAATATATACCCCATAAGTACATCATAGTTACATTGTTCTATATACAGTGAGGTTATCAAATCCATACAATGATCCAATATTTTGAGTAGAATGAATGGTTGTAATCACTTAATGGGATTATATTGTTTAATAAAGAATCTACAAGAGTTTAAAGGATATTCCCTCAAGTCATTGCACAAAGATTATGTTCTAGACTAACCAGTGATTCTCTAAATTATTTAGAAACTTATTAAAATAATAGTGTTGTAGTTCAATTGATGGTTAAGGAAAAAAGATGTAATTTTCTACCTTAGAGCTGACATGTAATAAGTTATATAACCAAGGGTTAGTTATGAATATCGGTTAAGTAGAGGAACTATTTACAAATTAAGTAGTATGAGAGTTTACTTTTTATATTCACATTAACTGGAGGTTTAATTACAAGTCCTTGGTGGACCAACTTGTAATTATTTTTTTATTTCTAATATTATAAGCTTACAGTTTTATAATGATTTAAAAAATAAAATAATTAGTCAGTAATTATGTGGAGCCCGTAAAGATCTAATTATAAGTGGATTTAGGATGGCTCTCCCTTATATATAAGGGGCGATTTCTACAAGACCACCCTTGTAGAAATCGTTGGCTCCCATCCTCCCATCCTCCCATCCATTCCTATATTCTAGTTACTTCTACTTTGTGGAAAAGAAACTTTATCCCCCCTTCACAACTTAGTACTAATTAGGGTTTGAGTTCTATAATAAAGGAGAAGAAGAAAAGGAGATCTAATCCAGTAGATTGGAGCGCGGGACTGAAAGCTTCGATTCACTATCAACTTCAATTAGTTTCATGCTACAAAGGTAACAGTTTTTCAACCTTCTTAATTCCTACAACTGTTAAGCGTTCCTTTTGGGATCAGAGATTAATTTTTAAACCGTTAATTGAAAGTCTAAATTCACTCTACGGTTAATGAATTTAACCGTATGTCAATGTGACTATGGTGAAGGATCACACAATCACCTAATTAAGAATTACTAAGGTGATAAGAGTACAACAAAAATCTCTAACAGGAGTATTGACTTATTCGATTCTTAATATGCGGAATTAAGAACAAGAATCGAATGTTTCAATCTCACAACAAGTATGAAAAATATGCACAAGAGATTTTGTTAACGAGGAAACCCAAACTGG
>MVGT01004182.1:6955-118748 GCA_002174775.1 Macleaya cordata
GTCATTCTGAATCTTCCAATCAAACACAAAATACTTTTCACTTACAAGCCAAAGTTTTCATGGCTACAATTACTACAATTGCCTGAATATTTTGGGGTTTAGATGGTGTCTCATCATCACCAAAAAAAGCCAACCGTCATTCATTTTCCTGTAAACTGAAATTAAAGTGTAAGCACACTTAAAAGTACAGACGACATGAAGACCTAGAATATAAGAGCACACTAGTAAAACTGTAAACATAGAAGATAAAAATTCCATGTCTTATTAATTTAAAACTGAAAAGTCGACTTAGAAGAATGAAATCAACTAGTCTTTGAAGTGACAACATCTATCAAATGATGACTGCTAGTAACAGTCACATCTATTGCAGTAGCTAGCTCTAACTCCTTAGAACACATGTGCCAAGGGAGGTTTCAAATTTGTAGATCGAAGCTACTCTGATCAGCTCCCATGTCTGTTGGGAACCCAAAACGAGTTGATTTCGTTGCTCTTCTACAATACCCTTTGTATTGCTATTGCAACAACATTCAAGGGCTAGATCGCATGAACTTGGTGCGGGAATCATTCCATTCAAACCATGCCTGTATGAAAAAATGAGAATTTCTATTCACTTTTAATTGCACCACTAAACAGAGCTCTTGTACAACAAAACAAACCCAGATGATTCACGAGTTTCTTAAAGGCTAGAAAACAAGCACTCACATCTGTCATCTCTGCAACAAAATGTTCAAAACAAACATGACTGTATGACACCCAGAGTTCTGTTCCAGAATGTATCCCTCCTTAAGATGGAACCACCTTTGTATAGAGATAAAGAGTGTGTCTTAAGAAAAAACAACCCAGTTAACAAAGCCCAACCAAACTCAACTTTTCCTTCTATCATTCAAGGGAAGGGAAAACCATATAAAGACAGTTTTGGTAAAAAAGCATGTATTACTGTTCATCCACTCAGCAAACAAAGAGCACATGATTCAGTATAAAAGATCTGACAGACCAAAGGTGATATCAATTTTCTCAAGGTGTTAACTGTAATGTAAGAAAAAGTACCCAAAAGGCAAAAAACAAAAAATCAAAAGAGAACCAGCACATATAATATCCAGACTCGAGCAGAGTAACTAATACTTATCCCTCTGTCTGTCTAGAAACTAACTCACTTTCATGAATCACTCCAGTTTTCCTTCTCACCCTCCTCCTCACTCATAAGCTTTCTCCCAGTCATCTACTACTTCAGACGCCTCTTCTTCTTTACGAATCCCAACTCCACCTGACTTGATCTCCAAATTCGAAGATTTTAATTCTGTAGAGGAAGAGCAACTTCCAATCCTATTATTACTCGGAATCTCAATTCCACCAGATGATGCTGAAGCTGAATTTGATATGCTATCTTGATCTAGAACATTATATCGATTTTTTGAAGCTGTAATCGGACCTTCCTTCCCTTTCCAAACGGAATTCTGTGTATCCAATGCATTTCCACTCGAGTCATGATCAATTCCCCATGAATCTTCTCCCCAACAGGGCTCCTGTACAACTGCCTTCTTCCAAGCATTAGTCTTTAAAGCCCCAACTGTTCCTCCCTCCTTGGCACTTCCTGCTCCTCCCACCCAAGCATTTGTTCCTGACGATGCACTGTTATAGACAACGACTGCACCCTGATAGACCGACCCATGATCTAACCTTCTCAGAGCAGTCGCTGCACGAGCAGGATCACTAAATACAGCCAAAGCATTTTTGTCATTCAACCACACCAATTCGCATTCACCACCAAATCTCAGGACCAATGCACTTACATCTGCATCTCTTGGTAAATCCAGTAGAGCCACAACAAGCCTTTGATCCATATCTACCAAAGGATCAAAAGCTGGTGGATTTGAGGAATTTAAGGGTAAGGAAGAACCCTTGAAACCAAGCACTCTAGCTGGGGCTTTCGATTTGGGTGTCACATGAACCACTAGGAACCGTTTTGGCTCCCATCCTGCCGCGTGAACTGAAAGCTTCCATCTCTCTGCAATTTGTCTTACTGCATCTCTCTTCTCCTTTAGCATTGGACAGAAAACATGAACCCTGAGACCATTTGTAGATCCTCCTTTACTCTTGCCAAGTACTAAGAACTTGAACCTCTCCTCTATAGATAGTACCCACTTGGGCTCTTGCCTAAATAGGTCTGCAAGCTGGTCAGAAACACTGGAGTTCTCACCAAAATGAAGAGCATCCAAATTTGGAGTAGTAATATCAAAAGCATCTGCAAGAACCCGTTTTCGTTCCATCTTTACACAGTCATCATCACATACTAGCTTCCTCTGTCCAAGAGAAATTTTCTTGCCGTTTGCTTCGACAGGCTGAAGTGGAACTGGTAATTTCTGAATAACAGAAGCTTCAAATACAGTATCACCAGTAAAACCACCACCGTTACCTCCAGCATCACAGGGGACTGTGGCAGTTATCCGACCACAAGAACAAGTGATCGTAACTGGGAAATCGCACCTTAGGTCAGGACAAGGTGCTGCAGGGTGACAAGAAGCGGTACATGTATGCCTGCAATCTCTCCTGGGAGCACCACAAATCTGGCCACAAGAGGACTTTGAACCAGGAACAGATCCACAAGAAGAATCACATGGAGGTGGGTGACAGGTTCTTCCACAAGCATGCATTCCACATTGTCGGGTTTTACCACAAAGTTGATTGCATCGAATTTCCTTTGACCCACAAGGTATATTTCGAAGAACAACATGCCCACCTATGCATTCCTTTGCCACTGGAACTGAACAAGGTGGGCAGTCCCCAAAATGGCAGCCATGGGAGGAGGAATGACCACATGGCTGAGGAACTGAACAAGGGTGCTGACAAGACGGAGGCGGTGTACCACAAGGCAGTGGAGGAGGGATAGAAGTCTTCCCACAAGCACAGGTCAGATCAGTGAAGATGGTTTCAAGGCAAGGTGGACAATGGCCACTGTGACAGAGCGATTCACAAGAATGTTGCCCACACCTAAGCTTCTTCCCACAGATCATTGAGCACAAATGTGGATCCCAATCACCAGAAGACCGATTGCTAGAATTAGAAAGAGGGCAACATCTCTCACTGCATCTATGTCTTCCACAGTTCTTCTTCCTCCCACAAGGCTTCTCACAACAGAATTTATCCTTATCTTCCATTGTTTTGTAGCATTCGATGGTTCGTGAAGAAGACCCACAGCGACATTTTTGGTTAACAATAACCAAACAAGGTGAACAATCCCCAACATGACAGATGTCCTTACATCGGTGAATTTGACAAGGTAGAGTCTTGCCACAGGTGTTGGAGCAAGTTGGGATTGGATCCAAACAGCTTTTCCTTTCATTCTGTAACCTCGTTTTCCCACAATAACAGCTCTTAATCTTCCATGGCATTAGTTCACACTCGCCACATGATCCTGGATGGCAAATCTCTCCACAAGTATGATTTCCGCAAACAAGGGTTTTCGAACAAATCGAATTACACGAAAAAACACCATCTTTCTCTATCAATTCACCTTTCACAGCCATTTCTCCACAGAGGACAACCTCCATTTTCTTCTTGCAAAAACAAGCAGCATTCATTGGAACCGCACAAGGTTCACAAGGTCCTGTATGGCAAATCTTCTTGCAGTGATGCCGACCACATTCAAGAACCTTATTGCAACGCTGACCGCAAGTAAGAACAGATTTTCGATCAGAGCACCTCGTTGTGATCATTTTTTTCCCACAAGGGCATGAACGAGCAGGAGCGAAGGCTTTGCAAGGAGGACAAGGACCTGGGTGACACTGTAAAACACAAAGATGAGGACAATGATCACCATCATCCCCATTAAATCCACTATGTATCTGTTTCTCCAATGGCTTCCCACATGGTTCTCCACATGAATGCGGTGTCAAATACAAATCTGAAGGTGGGTCTGGTCTCTTTCCACAAAAACAAATGTATCGAAGTTCTTTAGAAGTGAGTAGTTGTACAGATTGACAACCAGGACACCGCCAATTCAGGCCTTGATTTTTCTCAGCGGATAAATCGACAGAAGTTGGAGCTCTAGCCCATTTCTTGATACAGTTGAGATGAAAAATGGAGAAGCAACTCGAACAAGACCAAATTGGGGCTGATCTACGAACCATATCGTAACAAATCATACATTCAACAGTTCCCTTCATGAGTTTCTCTTGAATTTCTTGGACAAGCTGTGGAAGACTTGAGTTCGTATTCGGATTCTTGGCCACCTGAGTTTTTCCATCATTCTCCTTTCTAGAATTCACTGGCCTTGAAACATAACTTCTCTGATGAACGAAATTCCCTCTCGGCCGACTTTCAAAGTGTGCAGGGTTGTAATTGGAATCGGAATTCCCAACATTTCTCCAATTTGGATTCGAATTGACAGTCGGTGGCGGTGGGGTTTCAAGAATTCCAGTCGATCCTTCTCCCCCTCCTCCTCCTCCTCTAGGAACCCACTCTTGACGAGTATTATTAATATTATTATTACGAACAGGAATTCTGTATCCCTCCCTCCGATCGTTACGTGATTGAAAGCTCATTATCTGAGAGGGCATCCAAACGAAATAAAAGGTATTATGATTTTTTTTATCAGTATAAAAGGTATTATAATCATGATGTGATATCAATTAAAATTGTCTAATCAGTTCAGTTGCTCAAAAAATGCCCTAATTTAATATTCAACCACTTCATTTCATGAACCAGCTTCGGTTCCACAAACATGAAAATTTTGTTTAAAATCTGTAAGGATAATGAGATGGTATTTCCATCGAATACGTTTTAATCATAATTGATAATTCTAAGTATCAATTTAAAGACTAATCATCGATTTGAAGTGAATTAGAACTAAAAAGCCACAAAATCAACGTACATTTTGTGATTTGATATAAAAATAGAAACGAAACAGCAGCAAAATTGTAGTTGTTGGTTGTCTATAACAAGCAAACCTGTTGTTGAGGGATGGGAGAAAACGTTCAGCAAAGAGCGATAACGCTGTGTATTTCACAATTGGACGAACACCAAGTTGCTGCAATTGTGAAATTGAGAGAGATCAGAAAAAGAGAAACCCAAATTACAGGAAGAGAGAGATAGAGAGAAACCCTAACCCAACACCCAAACAAGAACCCTAACTCAAAACGAAAAAAAGAACTGAAATCAACCAAGAACAGAGAAATAGAAGTAGTAGTACCTTGTAGAGAGAAGAGAGAGAGAAAGAGAAGAAGAAGAGACTTGAAAAGGATTGAACGTTCAAAGCTTTCTCTTATTCTTCTTTCTTCACTCTCTTTTGTGTGTTCTCTGCAGATATGAAAATGAGGAGAGAGAAAGAAGAGAGAGAGAGAGAGAGAAAAATGTTTTTTTTTTTGTGGGTTTGAAGGGTAGAGAGAGAGAGACGTGAGAAATTGGGTAGAGAGAAGTGGAAGTTTTGAGAGAGTATTTGTATGGGGGGAGAAGGCTTGGGGCAAAAGGAAAACGAGTCATACGGTCACATTTGTCGCAATTGGACCGCAGATATAAAGTATGTAATTTTATTGACACGTCCAACACGTGGGCCCAAACTAGGTGTGCGTGATGCCCACTCTTAGCCTTAAAAGATGTCGCAGCCACATGGAAGTGGTGGCTGATGTTGGATCTAACCCCAGTTTAGTGTCAGTTCCCCTAAGGTGAACTGCATTGAAACTGGGGTGATTTATCCTTTTACGGCGTAGATTTAGTTTTATTGTTTTTATTTTTTTAATGGGTGAACAGCATTTAAATAGGGATTGATTTATAATTTTATTGAGTAGTTTCATTTTTTTCCTAATTATTTTATGAAATAGTTTCATTTTTTTTCTTATTATTTTTTAGGCTTTTTAAAGAGATGCATTAAGTGAGAGAAAATACAGAGAAAAGGTTCAAAAAACCAAAGCGAGAATTGAAAAAAAAAGGCAAGAAGGCAAAAAAGAAAACTGAGTTGACTCACCACCTTCACCATCCAACCTGATTCTTTTGATTTTAATTTTTTTCATAAGCCAACCAAATTATTAATTATGTTTTCTGATATTTGGAACCGAGCCAAGTAAACTACTAACCTAAGGACACTTTATAAATATGAAATAACTTTAAAATATGACTTTAAGACCTTCTAAAGTATCATTAATTAGAGTATCTCTAATGCAAATGTGTTATACTTCCCATGTGGCATGGTTCTCAAGATATCCTCTTGAGACTTGCTTCCTCTGTGGTAAAAATGAGACCTTTAATGAGATTTGCTAAAAAAGGGAGATAAATAATTTTAATAAAATTTGCTAACTAAGACATATGGGAAGACATCCTCTTGGTGAACCTCTAGTATAAGAGGATGTCTTTCTATCCAATTGCCACAACATCTTCACATTAACTGAGCACATTTGTATTGGAAATAATTTTTTAAGGCTTTGGATGTGCTTCCTACATGGCGCAACACTTTTTAAACAGACCATGCTTGGACTAGAGAAGCTCTAATAGAAACTATGGGGAATGAGGTAAAAGTGCTTGCATAAATGACCCCAATTTTAAATTTTAAAAATTGTTAAAACTGCCTTTATTTTATGGGACTAATATGTAGCAGTTCACCCCAAAAAGGAAAAAAAACCGTAGGAATTTAAGTTTGTGTTAGATAAGGACTCCATTTAGACTCCATATTCAAAATACAATCACCATATTAGATTAACCTATTATTTTATTATTTGGATTCATTAATGGAGTTGGGTTAATTTCGGTGGTTTTTTTTAAGTCAATCAAGTAGGGTTTATTGGAGTCTTTTTAATTTATTACTCTGTCTCATGTTTTTTAGTATATTTTAATTGATTACTTTATTAATATTTTGATTTCTTTTTGTTTGATATGTTCCACACACATCAGTTAGAAGCATGCTTTAATCTAGTTAGAGGAAAGACTAAAAAGTGATTCATTAGTAAGAAAAGCTCTGCTTTTTTTTATGAGAGATGGGAAAGGGTATGATTTAGTTGAATGAAGAACAAATCCACAAAATTCACCTTCCATACTAGATTATTTTTGGAATTAGGGTTAGATGATGATGACAATAATTTTTTTACTAATGAAATCTGTAAGTTTCATCATATCTAACAAATTAAATGATAGTAATATTTTTGGTCTCTCAAATACTTATTCATTTACGAAGAAATTCACTGTATTATCTCTGGTTCTTTGATATTGAGTGATGGTTTTCAGGTGACTAACTTTTACTGCTGCTCAGATAAAAGAAAATTTTGAATGATAATTTAAAGATTCATGTGGAATGTTTGAAATTTGATACTTTTCCGATTGATTTTTAACCGTCGTTATGAGCAATGTAGAAAATGATTTATTTTCTTTGAGAAAAGACTATTTTTCTGTTGAAAGATAAATGAAACAATATTTTTCTACCAAAAAGGCAAGGAATCCCCTAAAAGTTCTTTTTTCAAAACTAAAGCTTAAGTTACTGCCATCTACAAGGCATCAACAAGTATCTTTATTTTGATGTTTTTCCTGTTGCAAACTCTGAAGTTTTCCAATTTCACTAGTCTTGTTTTAAATTCCAGATGGAAATTTGTATCATAGCTTGCATCCAAACTCCATCCATTGAGACATCTAGAGACATCGTAAGATCATGTTTTCTAGGGTCCTCATGGATATGATCCAAGAGCAAATTAGTTTTTTGTGAGATAATCTCATCATCACATGGATCATTATCATTAAAAATTATAAAGATATCAAACTTTTAACCTCAACATCCATTAATGATTTTTTTAGCATTTTAATTTTTAATAAACTTTAAATGGGGTTATAGCTAAGCTAATTTTTTATAAAGGTAATTTACATTGTGAGAAGAACATCTCATCACCAAATCTATCTTACCTGAAATTAGTCGAAACTAAAACTTTCAACTTCATAAAAAATTTATTGGAAATCAACACTCAAAAAAAAAGTTTTAAAACGGAGGGATTTTTGGATATAATGATATACATAGTAAGGAGAATATCTTCTCTAAAAATTAATCATTGGATTATTTGTATGTAGGCTCTACAAGATTAGGAGTATGTAAGAAAGGACAACTTAACCTTAGTAACCAAAACCTTGGTCTAGGGGTGACGCTCCCGCTCCGGATCCTCGCGCTCCCGCTCTAAACTACGCTCCGACGCTCCCGCTCCGAAGGTATTTTAAAACTAAGAACATTTTTTAATTGGCCGCTCCGACGCTCCCGCTCCCACTTTCGTTCCCGCTCCGACCCGCGCTCTGGTTACTTAGAACTTAACCCCTCTCCTAAATAGTTTAAAAAAAAAAAACCAATAACAACGACCCATGTTTAATGTATTTATTTATTTAATGCTAAAGTTTATATAATTTTTATAAAAAAAAAAATCCACAAAAAAAAAACTTAAAATCTTAATAATGGGGTTAAAGGTTTTTTTTTTTTTTTGAGTGGAATGGGGTTTAAGTTTCAAGAAGATTTGATTTTGAGTTACCCCATGGTACAGAGGAAAATGGTTATACCGTTTCAAACAAATTTTATACTTCAATTTAGTGGTCCCGAATTTTATTTTATTTTTATCTTCAATCCCCAAATTTATTGATTCTTCCTCATATGGCCCTTATATTGAAGTCGTTTCATATTTTTATCTTGTTGAATATAAATATTCGCTCCTCCGATAGGACAGCATTGATATGAAATGAACTCAAAAGGAATAGAAGCCCAAAAGCTCGTATACATCCACACCAATCCCATACCATACTTTACCCGAGGCACATGACGTTTTACCACGCTACCTCCAACCTTTAGGTCTCCGTTTGCATGACTTCAAACCTCAACGTGCTGGAATCTTGGCTTTCATACAAATTGATGTGAAAGAGTGAAGGTGAACTGGCTTACAGGGAACGGTGCCCAAGAGCTCATAGACGCATCACCACCAACTCATATTTGTAGCCTAGGCTTTATATATTAGAATGGATAAATCTAGAGATATATAGAATTGCAAGCAAGACCATAGAAATGACAGTGTATGCTTTAAAATTGAATGTCTCATTATGAAGTACAAGTCTGCCTATCTATGATTTGTACCAAAAAGAAAAGAGTAACCTGTACTGTTTTCGTTAAAATTGTGTTGACAATGAACTTGATGGAACTTGCTCTCTCAGCCGTATGCACAACTGCATATGCGGAGAGCCTCTAATGAGTAAAGACCGTCACACAAAAACTTGTGACAAAAATTTACTGGCTTAAAATTTGCAGTCGTAAAAGAGAAGCGGGGAGAAAGACTCTACAAAAGCTCCACCAGAAGTTCATCAGCTTACAGTGCTTGGCATTTGTCCTTGATGGCTAGGGCTGCAGCTCTGTACCATGCCGCTGCTGCCATGGCTCCTGGGTCAGGAACCGATGCAAGGATCTCTGCAGAGATATATGAGGAACGGCCAGCCTACAAAAAAAACAGACTTGGTCAGTTTTCTAGGTGAAGCAGAATTTAAGTAAATATGTAAATGTATCTATGGAGAGAAGTTTCCATGATATGTTCCATGCAATGCATATGCAACATATCCAATGTGTTCAAGAGAGAATAGCTAAGATATTACAGGAAGCTGACCTGTGCCTGCATGTCTCTGGTTGATTCAGCACCACTCAATGCTGCTTCAGATGAGAGAACAAAAGCAGTGGAAGGATCATCACCAGCATTTAACCTCTGGTCACAAAGATAGACAAATCAGTAGCCTTAAAACACCAAGAAATGAAAGGAATATACAGTAATAACTGGAGATCACCTCTTGAAGAACTGCTGATGCAGGAATAAGAGCATCCAACATTGTGCGATAACCAGCACTTGCTCCTCCATACTTACTGACGGCAGCAATGGATGCTTCAAGTGCATCAGCCCCTGGACCAAGAGAGCAGTTACAAATAGGTTTGTACGTGTTGAGAGTTGTTGCGTTATGGAGTAATGCTAGATTGACCACCTTTCCTGACGACAATAGATGACCACAAAATGTGGCAGCTAATGTGTACATGCCACGTCATCTGTCACATGGTCAAATACGAGTCCACTTCTGTTAGCCCACATTTAACGTGGGACAATAAGACCCCACCATCTGATTGGGGGAAACTTAAAACAGTCAACTCCAGTACTCCACCAACCCACTGACTGCTTCAGTTGAAGTCCCCACAAATCACATGGAGCCTCGTTGTCCCACGTTAAACATGGGTCAACAAAACGAAAAAAACTGAACCTTTTCTGTCCACATGGCATTTCTACATCAGCTTCCATGTCATGTGGTTAGGAGTGACAATACATCCAACATTATTCTTGTGTTAAGAGCATAATCTCACATTGTTTGGGTGTAACCACTGACACAGTGCTTTCCTTTAACTTTGCATATGCTGCCTTACAGAATATATCATATCTGTGCACAGAGAAAAGAGCACTTTACGACAGATGAACCCAACACCACTGAATAATAGCCAGCATTAATGGATAAAAGCATAGATTCAAAAAGTAAGTTAACTCAAAAAACAGGATAAATAATATACATGATCCCACTTGTCCCTCCCATAACCCTTCGGATGGATGATCCAATTTCATTTACTGTTTCTGCAGCATCATTCAGAGGATAGCTGTAAGGAGGAAAACATGAATAAGATAATGGCTTAAGGGATTCCTGAACTCATATGAATTGAAAAGAGTAATAAATATCATTAACACAACAATCGAACTTAATAAAGATCTAATTGTGGTGGCTAGTACTCACAATCCAATAGTTTGTCAAACATAAAACGTCAAAAATAGTAGGGAAGGGTTTGATAATTATGAAATTTTTGAAGGAATATGTTGATTGAAGATCATGGAACTTAGACTCAAGTATACATGGAGAAAAAGTTGCTAAATTAACTTAATCCTAACCTAGCTTTACTGGTTCCTCTAGATGATAAAAAAAGTGTACATGTGTAACATGTCCCACTTTCTTAATGCTCATTGCTCCAGAAGGAATAGGAGGCTGTTAGACAAACAAAGGGTACTTGCTATAACTGTGCACAAGTCTATAAACTTGTGTTTTAAATGAAGATCAAAAAACAGAAAAGGGGAATATAAAAACAAAATTTTAGTTGGAATAAATTTTTGTTTTTCTAAAAGGGAAAAAAAAGTGCACAAGATTCTTCTATAGCATCAAGCAATGTTAAGCAGGTATACCAAGGATTGGAGACCAATGCTTGGTGAGGATGTTCACCTCATCATGAAGATCATCCTCACAAAAAATCAGCACATTCCAAAAAAAAATTACCCCATCAAAAGTTTGTTTGAATCAACAGTAAAAATAATGTACATTTTACCATTGTTTTTCAATCATTTTTTGATGGGGCTAGAGATTTTAGGACCCAGGGTCAAGTATGTCCTCCCTTAGAACTATAGACACTTAAGAATTAAGATTGAAGCATCAGATATGGATTTGATATCCATTTGGGGTGGTTGGTAGAACAAGTATCTGCAGGTGATCAGATCTGAGAAATAGAAAAGAAATATTAAAGAAAATATAGGGAACTCACTACTTCATGTCGTCAAGAATAGCAGTGGCGCCTCTAAACATCTGTATAAGTTCAGGTATTTAGATAACAAGCTAGATAGTGCATCCAGGAAACATGACCTATATAAAATGGCTCAACTTACAGTCGATCCACAATCACCATCGCCAACTTTGCCATCCCACTCATTTAAACTATCCTTGAGATTGATAACGGCCTTAGCTGCAGCTTCAATACCAGCCTCAAGAATTAAGCCATGCACATTCAGTTCTTCTGGACGAATTGGATCCTAAACAACAGCACAAATGGGACAATCATGCTTGATAAGAACAGGAAAACCAGAGAAGGCTAAAGAGAAATAAATGAACATAAAATATTCTGCTAGCTGTAATGAATTTTATGTCCTAGTTGAATTAATTTTCCAAACATTAACACCATTATATATACTATGAAAATGAACAAAAGCCGAAGAACCCATGGAAGATGGTGGTGATTGTATGTTTCCTTCCTCAATCAGGGAGGCGGTTGTATTTAAATTTGATGGAAGCTCTCTGGGTAACCCAAGTCCAACTGTTATAGGTGGTTTCTTGAAAACTGTGGGGACAGATCAACAAGCCATCAGTCCACGTTGAGAGCCACACCCATTATAAATCATCTCAAAAGTAGATAAAGAAGGAGATGGATTCACTGTCTCTTGAATTGTACATTGTCAAATTCGACACTCACAAATGGGGCACACAATGGATGGTGCAATTGGTGGCCCCCAGGGATGAGATATTATGCACCCACATAACCCTCTATCGACTTTGACATAATGCCAATCAAGTCAAATAGCCTTCTAGCCGACCTACCCACTTGTCTGTGAAAGATTGTGATAAAAAAATTCTGATAACATTGACCCAAAGTGGGTCTATAAAGATGGCAATCCAAAGACTCCTAAATGGAAAAAAATTATGGATCATAAACTTATCCTAGAAATCCTGATCATAATAAAATTTCTAATCCTAATCAATGTAAAACTACAAATTCTAATCCATAGAATGATCCGGTGTAGTTGAATGCACCGTATTGTATACACACTAACAGTCCACACCTATCATTTTGTAAATATCAACTGATAAGGATTTTGTGTCTTTTGGATCAAGCTGCGGCTCTATTTTTTTAGCGCACCTCTCAAGACAATCATTTACCTCCAAGAATTACACAAAACTGAAAATTGAAAATAAAGATCCATAGGTGGATATATTTTCTCCAAATATAGATTTAATTTTCCATGATGAAACCTCTTAAAATTATACATAACTTCTCCAACTGTTACCTCAGCAATCTTTCTTGAATAAGATGGTGGAACTGGAATAGGAATCTTAGCAGGTGGGCGAACTCCTGCAGCCAAAGAACTGCTAATAAGCTCAAAGTAAAAGAAAAACCATAGGTTTTAAATCTATTTGGTGGTAAAGATGATATGATATTACTTTAAAAAATAAAAAATAAAAATCTTGCTGGAATCAGTCAAGAGAAACATCTTAGATTCTTACAGATCACAATGCCATAGACATGAACCTTTTAACTGGGACGATGTCGTACGCAAAAATAAAACAAAATAAAATACAAATGATGTTTCCGCTAAACCCTACCATCAACACCAACAGGCCAAGATGGAGCCTTAGTTGGAGCATCCAGACGCTGCAAAATTGCTTGATCGGCCTTCATAATAGATATTGAAAATCCTGTTGGACAAACTAACGATTGTTAACAATAAATTTGTTTATAAACACTAAAGTGCTTCCATACAATTACAGAATAACTAACCTGCCATATCAAGAGAAGTCATGAATGATCCTGTATACACTTTATCAACGGCCAGTCCATGTTCCAACTGCAATTTTGGAACTGCTTTTCCAGCTGCAATCATCAGCTCCATTACTGGGGTGGCACCTAATCTGCATTTAGCAAATTAGCTCAAACAGTCAGACAGCCTGAAACATGCAAATGCTAAAAGTGAGGAGCAGCTCAGAGATGCAAACTTGTGAGCTTAATAGTGATAATAAGAAATTGTATTTGGATAGTATCAAGCATGCCGCAGAATAGATATCAATAAACTGCCCAATAAGACAACTAAAACTATCCGTCTAGCAAATCAATAACAAATCCCAAATACTAAAATGAGAAATCCAGAATAGGTTCATGACTATTAAAAAGAAAAATGGCCAAGTTGCATTATGTGATACCTTCTGGGTCAACTAGGACACTCCCGGTTTGCCTAGCTGGCAAAGGTGGAGTAGATGTCTATCATGTCACTAGCTATGCATGCATGCCGCGTGACTATGCACTACATGGACATTGCAACTGAATTGCATAGTGTACATGTTGGACCATAGGGATTAGTTGGCAACTTGGCATCAATGGTGTCATCGAAGATCCAGAATGGTGCACTACTAATATATTATGTCAAGGTAATCGAGAAATAAAACCTCATAGTTGATTCAAGGAGTTCAAAATTGCCTCTAGAAAAAACGAAGTTGTAGAAATTGGTTTTCAGTTTATATGTCGTTTTAAAGCAAAGAGTTGATCTAATCTTAAAACAGTGACGCATGCAACATATGGGTGCAATTTTAGTAATTTTATGAACTTGGTATATCTAACAACTTAGCGGGGACTGAGTGAGAGTGAGAAGGAGTTGGTTTGAAAACCAAGGCTATTTATGAAAATGTGGAAAGAAAATAGAAGATATAATCTAAAAAGGGGGTTAAAAGGTTGTTTGAGCAAGGAAATATTCTCAAACTCAAGACTCAAGTGGCAAGTACTAGAAATTGATTGACAGAACAGTAAGTCCTATCAAGTGGTGAAGCATGTCAGAAAAGGCACATGACTTGGAGTTATTACTTATTGAAGGATATGGGAACCTCAAATACTTATATGCTGATATTTAAACAGCATGCCAAGGTGAATAACTCAAAGAAGACTTCTTCCTACCTTGAAATCTTGATGCAATATATGATCCAGCTAACGAAAATCGGCTAATGCCGGAGTACTCATAGAAAAGAAAGTGGAATCTGAAGCTGAAAGTTTCCGGAAGATAGTTGAGATGGTGATGAACAAAGTATCTGAAGAGTTGCTTACATTAAAATCAGGGAAACAGATCTCAGGCCTAGGAGATTCTGTCTAGAGACCAATTGTATTCTTCCAATACGAAATTAGCCAATTACACAAATACCACTCTAATGGGTCCTAGAGTTGTGGGATTCATATGCTAACCCAATTGTATTCCAAATGGTGTCACAGCACTTCTAATAATTATTGTCTTTACAACGTTCCAACTTTTCCAAGGAAAAAGCAAATAGCACAATTAACATGGTTAAGCACTCAAGCAAATTTCTACTAATTCTGACCCACATCTTCTTGGAGTCGAAGAGTTTCACGCTCCCAAACCTTGATCAGAAGGTCACATTCTTAGATGAGATAAGAGTAAGAAGGGAGTACCCATTAATCAGGAGCACAACTCTACTCCCTCTTGTGATTGGAACGTATTGGGTTTCCTGCAATGAGATGTGATGGAAAAATTATGGTCGATTCCTACAACAGGAGACAACATTAGAATGTATTATCTACAAAACTTGTAAATACAAATATTAGTTGTGGGTCCTGTCTTTTCTTTGAGACGCCAAATTCGATCAATCTTCTTTCAACTAATAGATAAATCTTAAGGAGCCCCCAAAATCTCATACATATAAATGCTTCTTCGAATATTATTGTGTTTTTTCCTTTAAAGTAATAAACCAACTTATCAACAGAGAGATAGATTTCCGAGTTGATCTTCACTGTCATTGTGAACTTTAAAAATGCTAAGAGATGACAATCGGATGATTCTTTTTTATAAAAGAACCGATAATCGGAAGAATTTAAAAGCTCCTCCTATGGATTTCAAAATGATTAGAAGGCAGCCTTTTGATTGTAGACAATACTTTCCAATAGAAATGGTCTCATGCAGAAGTAGATTTATGATGGATGTATAAAACTTAATTTGATGGGTGCTCTATTTAGATTCTAGACCCAGCTAGTACAACAGGTGTCCTTAGCGGTGATCAAGTTGTAACTCTGAAGGAATGCTCAGCAGTCGACAATTTTCATATGCAGATTGTGTGATTAATGATGATTGATATAAATAACAGATGCCTGAAAGTAGCATAAAAATCAGTTGTCTGTTGAGACATACCGCTGACAATATTTGCTCAAGAACATGGGAAATCACTACATCCACAGGTTGAAGGTCCACCACAGCAGCACCAGGCTCACCATGCTGAAATGTGAATACATATTTACCAAGTTACACGATAAGATAACATAAATAATATTGAAATGCAAGTAAATGAACACATAGGTAGAGCAGACGATGTCAAACTTAATTAGCAACTACTCAGATAGGTCAACAACACAATAGGATATATCAATGTTAACTTGAGCAAGCAGTATGATCTTCAGTTTTAAGAACACAACTAATACTCGGCCTAAAAGACTAAAAACTTTGCTTCTATTAATAAATCAAGTACATACAACACAAAGGAGGTATGCTGCACATCTGACTTGGAATAACAAGAACAGAGTAACTTATTTGACTTACAATTCCTAGACCAAGCTCCATTTTTCCAGGGCCCAAACGATCCGATGTGACCTGACCTGGCAATGTACAAACAGACAATGCAACACCCATTGTTCCAACCAATTGAGATGCATTTTTTGCTTCTGCTGCAACATCAGCAAGAGGAAGACCAGCAGCTGCAGCGGCCCCAGCAACCTGTCATTAACAACAAAAAAGGGTTAGTGAAAAATTCTGGCAAGAAAAAGGAAATGAAGTAATGCATATTAATTGTTAAGCATTCATCTCAGCTACTACCTCAAAGAACTGGATGTTAACATATATTTCAAGCCACTACACATCAAAGAATCTAGCAAGAACATATATAGAGAAAGCAAAGAGACTTTAGACATTGAAAATCTGAACTACCCGTACTCTTTTATGTAAATATTTAATTAATACAGCAAAGACTTTACAGGATATGCTTAGATGAACAAAAGAAAAAGGAAATATCCACTTAATGGAGCAAACCAAAGTCTAAAGCTCCAACTAGAGTATAATATAATAATGACGAAGAAAAGAAATGGTTTTCGTCTGTAATTGAGAGAGGCCATATATGGCCATAATTGAGAGAGAGAGAGAGAGAGGCCATGTATGAAAAGCATACCTTGTGAACAAGAATAGTCCCAGCTAAACCTCTTCGTCCAGCTATGCCTCGAGGTGGTGGGAGAGCACAATCATCTCCAACAATAACCATCTACATGGTGCAAACATCATATCTTTACCCTGAACTTTTTTCCTTTTTAATGTGTAATTGTGCAGGTAGACTATTTTGAAATAAAATTGGCAAGAGGGTATACCTCTACTTTATAACCTTCAGATTTAGCTTGCTCAGCCGCCAAACCAAAATTTAATCGATCACCAGTATAGTTCTGTTAATGCATGAAACATAACATTATAACTCAAGAAACAAAAGCTGAACAAAATTCAACCAAAAGAATCATTTTACATTTTTTTTTAAATGAAAAGAGATTAAGTAGACAACCATTTAATACAGTTTCAAGTGATTTAAATGGGAAAAAGTATGTCCTACAATTATGTATCAAACATCAAACACCACTAAACAAGCTGGAAAGTCTAATTTGTGAGAAGTTTACCAGGCTAACAGGTCAGTAGTTCATTAATAGTTACAATACCTTGACAATGAGAAGACATCCCTTAGTACCCGTGACAGCTCGGATGCCCTAAAGTGAACAACATTAACATTTAGGTTTCTGAATCAAGTACCAAAGTGACAGGTTGAAGCAAACGTATATTAAACTGTGGTTTTTCATGTACAGATAAACAGCGAGATATCATACAGCTACAATAGAATCAACTGGGGGAGAGGCAAAAACATCTCCACAGATAGCTGCAGTCAGCATTCCTTCTCCCACGAATCCAGCATGAGCAGGTTCATGCCCACTTCCACCGCCTGCACAAAGAAGAACCGAGGCCATGAGATCACGAGTTTAATCCCCAAAAGCTTCTCTTCTTATCAGTATTATAGCTCCGGCAACAATGTTACAATGGCGATTTCGAGACTGCGACTCACTTGGTTGATGTTCAGCAACACATTCATGAGATCTTAAGTTCAATTGCAGCTAACTAGTAAAAGATTACACACATTATAGATTTTGGAAATAAATTTCTGAGTCATTACGTCAGTCAACAA
The DNA here is from genome assembly GCA_002174775.1 of Macleaya cordata. Taxonomy (NCBI): domain Eukaryota; kingdom Viridiplantae; phylum Streptophyta; class Magnoliopsida; order Ranunculales; family Papaveraceae; genus Macleaya; species Macleaya cordata. Next base: position 24,764 of record MVGT01004182.1, read on the forward strand.
GTGCAAGATAATCTACCAGTCTTTGTGAAGTATTTGAAAATAAACTGATCTTCATGTCTGATATAATTAGTGTTCTAGACTTGTAGTCAACAGCTAACAAGAAAAATCCATGATTGGGTTGTTAATTTCTCTTAGTTGTTCTTCATCAAAAAAAAATATTTCTCTTAGTTGTTTTTCCTCTTCGTAGAGTTATTTCCGGACTAACGCAAAGAAACTATTTAATGTTCAGCATTTGTAGTTCAAGCAAACAGACTAAAGCAAATTACACAATAACAACACTAATCAATAGGTTCTTCGACATCAAAGAAAATTTTTCAACAAATTTACATATCACAAGACTTCACACCTGAGATTACTGCAACTTTGTCATATGTTGCGCTTGAAACATCAGCGCGCACTACAACCTTAATCTGTACCACCATAATTGGATAAACATAAATGTCTAACCAAATAATGAATCTAGAGAGAGAGAGAGAGAGAGAGAGAATCACCTCAGGGAAACCATCCAAGTACTGCAAGTCGGGATAAGTTTCGACTAGACCTTCAATAAACTCAGTCACCACATCTGATACATACAGAAGTAAAGATTGACTTCATTAAACCCTAATTAGAGATTATTCAAGAAAACAATGTACATTTCAAAGATCATATAAGAGAAAATTATAACCAAAATGGATCAAAAAAAAAAATCGTCATCAAAAGAAAGAAATCAAACTATTTAAAATCGAACTAACTACTAATCAAAAATTAAAGTCAACCGATCAAAAGATAAATTAAAGTTAACATGCAAGAAAGAAATGAAATGCAGTTACCGTTTGGGTCGTTGATTAGTTTCTTTCCCTGAAACGCCATGTTTGAAATCAGGTTCGAAATTTCAAAAAAGCTTCAACAGCATTACCGAAAGAGAAATTTGCACAAATCCGAGGGGATTTATGCAAACCCTAGCTCAAGAACAGAGCGCAAGAGGGAGAGAGAGAGAGAGAAAGAGAACAAGAGAGAGAAAGAGAGCGGGGGAGAGAATTTCAGGTCGTTGGGTCGGAGCTATCTCCTTATATAACCTTTGCTTGGGACGGGGATTTAGATGGTTGCTTGTCAGAACAAGGTAAATTGTGAAATTATGTAAATGCCCCTGTGATGGTGATTGTTTCACATTTATATCCTACAAATTCTAATACTGAATAAATAAGGGCATTTCTAGTGGGAAATCTAAAAATGGATCCCTAAAAATGAAAAACCTATAATGAAAAGGTGTTTTGCTCTAGTGGAGAATCCTTAAAAATGGGTGAAAAATATAAAAAAATAGACAAAAAAAAGAGAGAGAAAAAAAATCAGTAGAGATATGTTGTGTTCCTTTATTTAAGGAGAAAAAATAGAAAATATGGGAGAGAGAAATAGCTTTCCTAATATTTAGGAATTAAATACTAATGGGATAAGTGTGTCCACTAAAGATCTTTAAAACGGTGGATTGGGATCCATTTTTAGGGATTTAGGGTTCCCACTAGAGCATGGCAGTTTTCATACTCCCACTAGAAATGTCCAAAAGAGAGCGTCATCTTGTACTATAGGAGTTGGGTATTCTTATCCACATCAGAGTCTAGTTTTGCTCACCCACTTTTAGGTGGGTTAGCATAATAGAAAATCCAATCGGTTGGATGTTAGACGGTCTACCCACCGGTCTGTGACCTATATAAAACCCTATAGTCAGATGATATGTGGTTTCGTTCAGCATCTTACAACCGAGTGAAGAAAATCACACTCTACAATGTCCACTTCTCTGCCACGTGTAAATGCAACAACACCTAGCTAGCTTAGTTGGTAAAGTCTTTTGCTGGTAACAGTACAGACTTAGGTTCAAACCTCGACCACGTGTTGGAGGGCTGAGCATAATTCAGAATTGTTTGAGTACTTTCCAATGCCGATGCTTGATCCTAGTGATTACAAGTTGGTTGGTACTTGGTAGTTCATCTCATTAAAAAAATATTATAAAGATTTCTACAATAATTTTATTATTTCTTTACATCTATACTCTATACTATTAATTACATCAACTATTACTTTTGGTGTCCTTAAAAATTTTATTTTTCACAAAGTTTATGTTGATATTTGAAGGGTAAAAAGGTAATCTTTTGTCATTGGTAAACCCTATCTTTTTTTAAACTACTTAATTTTTTTCTCAAATCTTTCTCATACATGATTTTCTCTCAATCTCTTCCTTAAATCTTTCCCGCACCATTCTCTCCCTAATCTATCCTACAAATCTCTACAGGCTCATGATATTTTATTTCCCTTCCCTCCACATAATCCTTATATCTTTTGCAGACAATAGTAATCATATTTCTTGGGCAGATTAGATGATCGAAACCATATGGTATATTATCTTTTTCTCTTAATATTTGTTCGTTCTTTTGTTTTCATTTTTTTTTTTTTTTTTGTTATTGAACTAAAGATGTGGGGTTGGGTAAGATTACCAACTCCTGAAGTACAACATTATTCTCTAAAAATTCCTCTCAAGAAAATAAAGCTTTAAATGGTGATGAATTGACGTTGTAAATAAGAGCCTAATTGTTTATTAAAAAATAATAATAAGAGCCTAATAAAAATCGCAAGTCTATTGGTTGGTGGTGGTGACGTGGTAAAGCAACTAATTAAACAACCTCAATTGGCAGACAACCTGCCTGAACCCACGCGCACTTAATTGACAAAATTGTCCTCGCATGATTTGATTCTTGAAAAATTATACTGCGCTGTTTTTTAGTCTTTTGACTTTGTATAGGGACAGTGTTGTCATCAAAAGATTTCTACAGTCTGATTCTTTGTAGACTAATTTGTACACTGCAACCCAGTACTTGTTTGACCCGTGACTACACAAACGAGTCGCGCGAGTTGAGTCGGAAATCGGACTGAAAAGTCAAGAAAGTGAAAATCTTTTGAAATCTGATGTGATTTTTGTCTCGAAATGATAAAGCTAAATTTACATCAGAATTTCCCACCAAAAGTTAATTCGACCATAGTATTTTTTTTTCCATATATTATCATAATTTGCATTCATCCCAACGTGTTATGCGTAGACTATGCCTTTCATTAGAAAATTCTGTAGACTTTAGTGTAGCATCACCAGTCTAGAAAAGGGGCAGTGAAGGTGCAATAAAGGGTACGGTTCATGTAAATGTCAGCTAGCTTAATTAGTAAAGTATTTTGTTGTTTATAATGTTTGAGGGAGTATTGCATAATTCGATAGCGTATGAGTACTCTCTAATGTTCATGTCGTCAATAGTTAATCTTCTGATGATTGTAGGTTGGTGGTATTTCTCTCCTTTTCTCTACTTGCACTTTGTTAATAGCACTTTCTCACTTATACCCTTATTTGTACACCGGATGAACCAACTTTCATGTAAATTGTAACCAATATGTGAAGATTTTTTCACTCTCCATGTAAAAAAGTGAAATCTAACCCACAATTTTATTTTTACTATTCATTTTGAGGTGGAAAAAACACAACGCGAACCTTTTGGGAAGAATTTTTTTATATTATATACAGAGTTACTATTTTTTTTACATAATAAACACCTATGACTTTTTTTTACATAATAAACAACCATTTCCATTACCATTAGGTTATTGGGCAACCAGGCATTGCATGAATCAGAACCTAAGAAATAAGTTGATTTAAGTTTTTGTCGATTTGGATTCGGATAATCAAATAAGTGGAATTAAAATTAGGATGATCATTTATCGTTCTAGTCGGTTCTCAAGTATTTGATTTTGATTCTTCAATATTTAGGGGTGTATTGAATCTGAAAATTAATATCTACCAAAATATGTGATATTCAAACATTATTTCTAATGATTCTTTATAAATTTGACGTATTCAATTACATTCTTTTAAAATCGGTCATATTCAAATATAACTTTTAAGAACTCTTTAAATATTTGGGATATTCATTTCACTTAAATATTTAAAGATTTTAAAGGGCTCAAAGATTTCATAGATTTGTCTGAATTTTTAAAGGATTTTTATATGTACTTTTCTCATCCAAATATCCAACTAATTAATAGCATGCACATACATACCCATGCCATAAAAAGAAAAGTGAAAGCACATAGAGGCGCTTATAAATTAGGACTCTTTTTTGTTGGGGTCATTTAACCAACCACTACCACTACTATTGATAGTTAGGTATTTTGATTCTCTCATTAATCTATGATAATCTAAGTCTTACAAACTCTACCATACTCCAAAACATGAATCTATAGAAATCTATGGATTTCTTTCAAGAAACATTATAAATGTGCTAGATTCTACGAAGATCGAAAAGAACCTACTAAAATCTTTAAAACTCTCGATTCAATACACCTTTTATTATTTTTTATATTAAAACAAAAAATGAAAATTAATAAAAAAGATAAGGTTAAAAGAAAAACTATTACCAAATGTATAGTAATTTTAAAAGACATGTTGGTTGGTTTCCCGACTTATAAACACACTTCGCGCGTGTAGATGGCGGGTTGGAGGAATGAAACTTAAAAGGAACTATCACTTGCCATCATTGAACTTGAAATTCGAGGTCTAATTAATTCTTCTTAATTATTAGATTTTGATATTGATTTAATGATGCATTGACGAACTAGAGTCTGTCTGCCTCACTAAATGCGGACATTTGAAGCATCTTTTTTTTTTTTTGTAGATTATTCTACACTCAAGTAATAACTAAATAAAGATTCTTACTGCTTTTGGATTTTGTCTGTACTATGAAAGAGATTGGATTTTTTTTTCTACATTTTCTATAGGATTTTGTCTGTACTATGAGAGAGACTAGAATTTTCTTCTTTTTTTTTTTGTTATTTAAAAAAAATCTTTTTCAACCATTAGTTGTCATGTATGACATTTATTTATACATTTAAATAGACTAATAGGTGAAAATAATGTTTATAATTTATACATTAAATGTTTTATCATTGTTTGTTAAAAATTGAAAACGAGGAATTGAAAGTGATAATTGTTCATTAATGAAAAGAATTTTTAAGAAAACTACAAACAAAGATTAGTATAAAGCTTCAAATTTGAGGCTTCTTATAAATGGTTAACATTAACGATGAGTAAACAGTAGAAAATATAAGTCTAATACTCTTGCAAATGCCAACTAGCACAGTTAGCAATGTTTGTTGGGATTGACAGTTTAAATTTAGATTCAATTTTCGTTATTGATGGGATTCGTGATAATTTGTAGAGGGGACATTATAAAGATTTGCTTATCTATTTTAATGAAAATGTTAAAAGGATAAATCTTGTAAAAAGCATGTTTCCTTTTCTTTTTTCTTTTTTTATTATTATTAATTTTCATTTCAAAGACTTATTATTGTAGGAGAAAATCGTGGAGTAGGAACCTGGCGTGCGGCCCACAATGCATGGTGAAAGTACGAATTGATGTGTAGAGATAATATTGATTTTCCAATCCAAATCTCTATCAAAGATTATTAGCCTAACTACTACTCTTCTCAATACAGCTAAGCACCAACTCAATACTTATCAGGAAAAAAAAAAAAAAAAAAAGGAATAATATTATTGGTGACAGGTACAAGAAGTTTGGCAAGATTTTCTTTTCCATATTTTGCCCCTATTCTAAAATGATATTCCAAGATAGTCCCTGCTATTATGTTCAGAACAACCCACTGTAGTAAAAACTACTACAACCATGTAGAGATAATCCTGCCAATCTCATCATAAACAAGTCAAATGAAATCACATTCCATATTTCAAAAAAAAAAAAAAAAATTAGGGCAAGATGATTAAGGTTTAGACTCTCTGGCAAATGAAATCCATGTTACACGACAAGATCTATGTATGAATTGATGAATTTATTGGAATTGGAATCAGAATAAACTATTCCCATTCCAGATGGACTAGATTCCCAAAAATTATAATCCAAGGTGTATAATAATCTCTACTATAATTTTGAGCTGACTTCATATGGTACACTCTCTTACATGTTCCACCACATCTATCTTATTTTTACACCCTCCTTACTCGTCTTTAGGACTGCATAGAGATATCCAATGACTGATTTTTGTGTGAAAATGATCTCATATAAATAAATAGAAATCAACCGTTGAATCATCTCCACACAACCCGTAGACTATGTAGGGTGTAAATACAAAAATAACCATATCTAAAAAACATTACAATAATACCACCCTACCTTTTACGCTTCTTTAGAACAAACTCAAAGGAACACAGGTCACACACGTGCAGAACCCCAATAAAAATGCGTGAGGACCTGTATACACCAACTAAGTATGTGTACACCATTTTCTACAGTGGCCTATGGGGGCTTGTACAAAGGATAATGCTTCCTAAGCCTGGATCATTCACAGCCAATTTTAGCTTTTAAACACCGCAAGTGAATATAGAAATTTAAACAAGAAAGTATGGAGAACATGAAATAGTATGCAATTTTCTTTGTTTTAAGTCATCTGATCTTTCCAAAAATTGTAGTCTTTCACAGTCTAAACAGCACCATCATCAACCAACCATACGAAACTACCACCCCAAGAAGTCGATTAACATAACCGTTGAAAAGAAAAAGAAAAATAATGATTAAGAAAAAATTCCTTTGCTTCTTTCTTCTTCCACCCCCCTCTCGTAGAATTCATCACTTGAGGAGAGATCTAGTTAAATGTTCCCGCGCGGTAGCTAGTGCTTGAGTTATAGTCTGCAAAAAGGTTTGAAGAATTTGAAAAGCTATTGAGATTGAGAGAGAGAGAGAGAGAGAGAGAGAGAGAGAGAGAGAGATTACCTGCTCAGACAAGGACGCTGCACTGTCGCCACCATTGGAAGCGACTTTCCCTGCAATAATGCTTGCTTCATTGTCAAGAATATTCCTGCAGGGAAGCAAACCCATCAAATCATCAATTCTGCTAATTTCCAGAGGGATCCAAACAGTATCCAGGGCGATTTATTTTGAGAAATTTTTTACAGCTATCAAGCTATAAATCATGGATGGATAATTAAACCTAAAAACTTCAACTACCAATTCAGCAGATCACATTCGTGAATGAAGTTTCTTCTTCCTTTATGCCCTAACATACTAAAAGTGTATATTAGATAACCCATTGGGAGGAAAATCGCTTTCTATGGGCTCTGAAGTTGAATGGAGTAAGAGCATACAAGGACACAAAGTCAAGCAGGACTACAACTCATTTAAAGCCGATACAGAAAGAGGAAGCCCAATTTACGGTTTTATGCCACAACTAATTACGCTAAGAGTATTGGCACGGTACTGACACAAGCTCAGTAAGAGACTCCACAAAGTAAATTTGCCATGCCCTATTTATATCTCAGAAAAGAGTTGCACCAATTATTTTCACATATGTAGGCATTTTATCCTGGCAAGTTTTGTAGTATAGATATTATTAACAAGGAAAAGCATGAGGAATTTCTACATAATTTCAGAAATAAAAGATAAGGATTTTAATTGGCAGTGATAGCATTCCAGACATCAAGCAAGTCCTCGTTAATCACTACTACTGTGAAAAACACATTTGCCATACCCTCCGTCCACAATCTCATCAAGGCATAGAAGGATAAGATCCAAGTTTTCAAGTGCCGTCATTTTGTCTAAATTGTTCCTGGAACAATGGCAAAAACCGTTGCAAGTTAATTAAAATAAGTAATCTTTGTAACATTTTCACAAAAAGAAATGGCTAGAGAGAGTAGGTAAAAGAGTAAAAGACCTTAAAAATAGGAGGGTGCCAATACCTGAGAAGGAGTGCAACAGCATCAAAGAATGCCTGAAGAACCGTGGCTAATATGAGCTCATTCTCATTGTCACCACCAGTAACAAAGAAGTGTAGGTCTTGAATAAATTTATAAACAACAATGTGGTTCTCAAACATCGCAATCTCCGCTGTAACAAGTACACAGCAGCACATTCATAAAGCAGTCATGGAAATGAAAAATTAGACCATGTAATAAAACACAGCTCGCTAGGAAAAAGTTAAGCAACAAGGCCAAGATTTAATTTTCTTAGAAATGGTCTGCTAAGATTCTTTGAAGAAAATATTTAGCACTGAAAGTGTAAATAGTCATAAAGAAAAGTCATTATATGAGAAGAATACTCTGTATCTCCTTGACTGTGAATGTCAATCCAGTAGGCCTTTTTGATGCAATAGTTCTCATAGGCATGGTGCCAGGAAAGAGAAAATTTATCTAGGTTTTCCACTAGTTTCTTTGCATTGTTATCACATTGGTTGTTCTTACAAACAAAAAAAAGAAAAGAAGTAAGGACATTGGTTGTTGCAATTTGCTTCATAAATCCTGATAGCTTCTCTTTTTGGCACTTATTCTCTAAGTTAGATGACTATAAAAGGTTAATATGTGCAAGTTTGATTGTAGTCGAATATGTCAATTGCTATTGGTCTTGCTTTTGTTATTGCAAGCAGTAGTTTATGGTAGTATAATGAGCTCGGAGAGTGTTTCTGTTTTCACCATTTCTTAAAATGTATAGTCAAACAAAAAAAGATTCATAGAATATCAAAAATTTCCAATGGCTTGCACAGTGTTCTATACTTCCTGAAATTTTACATTATCTCCAAACTTTTTATAGGCTTCTGCAGCATATGTTAACTTCCAGAGGGCCAAAATTTAGGCCAATAATCAAGAAGAATTTATGCAACATCATAAGCTCTGAAGCTCACCTCAAGTCATAACCTCATGGAACTAGATTTGACTTGAAATTGACAGACAACTTAACATCTCTATCAGAGCAGAGAATTGCACTTCATCTCAGTTAAAAAATCTGATTTCATCTATAAATCATTAATTGATCTAATCAATGCAACTACATATAAGGAAATCCCTTTTAAACATAATATTTTTTTTTATCAGCACGCGTTATATTATAATCACTAAGATGACTATATAGTAATTAACCACGATGGGGTGGAGGAATGATAAAGATCCTGCAAGTTAATGCCTGAGGTCTCAAGTTCAGAACTCCTTCCCTCGCGTGGCCACCATGAGTGGGACGGGGGACTGCAAGTTAATAAGCACTTCTACACACTACTTCTAAAGAAAAATTATGACATATGTATCATATAGCCATATAAGTTAATATTCTGTGTACCAACTTTAATGTGTTATTTACTTCCCCTTCTATTTTCATTGTTTTTCCATCAGTCCTTCCATCAAATAAAAAGAAAGTAACTTCTCTCAGTCATTTGAGTAGCATTCTAAAGCAAGTCAGGTATAGTGAAAAACTTGAATTGTTCTCTGGAGTTGGAAAGATACGATTATAAAGGGGCAAAAGGCCGTCGACAATATTACTAGCTCAAGAAAGAAAAAATGGAACAAAAAACAAAAAAACATTGTAAAACTGCTAAAAGTGGGAAGGTAAAAGATAACAACTATAGGAGACATCACCTTCTGTCCGGGCGTTTGTCTTCTGTGTTTTTGTGAAAATAGCTTTTTCAAAAGCTAACTTTGCACTGTTTGTTGGCCAGTCATCTGAATAGTACTTGACAGCTACTCGTTTCCCTTCCGAATCCAACAGCAGAATGTTTTTAATTAATGGAAGAGTCTCCTGCATAACACAAGAACGATGAAAAAACAACCGAGTATTACTTAGAAGGATGAGAAATGCTGATAACTGTGTTATCCTAAAATTTGTGGTATTGTTTACATTTCTAGGTTGCGTATCTATGTGTGAAGATCACGAGCTGTTTTAAGGCAAGAATATTTAATCTGAAGCTTAAATTATCAAATTCCAAATCAATAAACATTTGACAATTTAATATCATAGAAGAAACCCTACAGATCCCTGACCTTCTCTTTGACCTCTAATTCCTACTAAAAACCTCTACCATCAGAACATACAGGATCTATAATCTGTTGGTATTGGAATTAGCTCCATACATTTACAAAGACACAAAAATGTAATGTTTAAAAATAGCATGATCAAAATTGGTCGACTATTCCGCTTTTTCTCTCTCCTAACGACAAAGAAAATCGTGAACAGGGTCAGGGTATTCCTATGAGAAACCCAATTTTAGGGGTAATGGAATGTTAGATCAGATGACCCCTGTTGGGCAAATAACTGAGCTACAATCAGTGACAATGTTTAAGATCTGAGTTTCCTACTTCAACACATTAATAGAAATCTTGTCCTGCTTTCGACATCTCTATCTCAATTCTAGGGTTAACTAATTTGATAATTTCACCTTTCATGTTGGATTAAACGAGATCAAACCCCATGACCTTAAAATTACAAACATTCGTGCTAAAGTACATACAGATCAAGTACGCTTCTGATGCATATATGAGTTGAATCCATCTACGTAACGAAATTATCTCAATTAATTTAACTAAACCGATAAGATCTATCTACTTGTTTCATAAATCATACTACGAAAACATGAATCAACACAAAAAATAAAAAGTGAAAAACGATAACGAATGAAAAATAGAAGATGAAAATGCGAGGAATTACCATAGAAATATTTTTCTAGGGCACGAAAGCTTTGGAGACGATCAGATCAGAAAGACCCCTTGACAAGACGATCAGATCAGATCAGATCAGATCAAAAACTATCACAGCTTACAGTTTTTGGTTACTGAAATATGTTCTTCCTTGCCGAGGAGAAGAGACGGGTGAAAAGGGTAATGCTAGTATACAAATACCTATATACAATAACTGATAGAAAATCCTGTTATCTTGACACTTGTCTTACTCTTCTAAGTCGGTCGAACCATGGGAAGTTTTACTTGCACTCAAGTTTTTTGTTTTTTAAAGTGCACTTATTCTCACACTTCGTTTACATCATTACATGCCACTTGAGTCCCATGACTCTCACATAGAGATGATTCGAGGGATAAACTTTATGTGATGAAGCCAAATTGAAAATCAGTGATTGATGGTTTACAAAACTTAAATCATCTTCATAATCCCAAAACTTAAATCATCTTCTAATACTTCTAATCCCATTATTCATTGATTGTAAACCAACAATAAAATGGATGGCTCAGAGATTAGAAGTTCTAGAATAAGTTTTTGAGTGAAAATGATGTATATGGTGAGAACAGCATCGTCAACCAAAATTAGCCCTTGAACTATTTTAATGTGGCGATCGAAAACTTTGTCATTGCGAACGGAAACTATCAAAAAAGAGATGACATATTGACTGTTTATTGCATTGTGACTTCGTAGGTCACAAGACAGGTGGTGTTTGTTTATTTTGCTACTTGATTGCTACTAATAAGTGGCAATATTTTGTCACGCCCTGCTCACACGTGTACCAATATTGTCCCTGCTTTATCCACTCCCCCGGGGTACAGGGTTTTGTTCTTAGGTGAGCCCAGAGAGCTCACCTAAAAGGCCTCGGCACAATGTAAGGCAGTTCGTAACCTCATAGCCCAGGCTCTGAACACTCTCCTAGGCGATGTGGGACTAATACCTACAGATATGGTATCAGAGCCTGGGGTGGTGGGAGGAGGTATTAGTCCCACATCGCCTAGGAGAGTGTCCAGAGCCTGGGCTATGAGGTTACAAACTGCCTTACATTGAACCGAGGCCTTTTAGGTGAGCTCTCTGGGCTCACCTAAAAACAAAACCATGTACCCCGGGGGGGTGGATAAAGCAGGGACAATATTGGGCACACGTGTGAGTGGGGCGTGACACGTTTGCACTAAAATATTTTTTATTTTTTACCACTAACTATAAATAATTAGAGACAAATATTTAATTGTAGGCCTCAAATCCCATTTTCCTTAAGGTTTGTTTGAATGGGGATTTTAAGTAGGGATTTTGTGGGGATCAGGGATTTGATGGAAAATTAGTTAGAAATTACAGGAAGGATATTGCAACATATCTTGTTGCGACACTATTACAACACACTTTTTATGGGAGCCCACATAGAAATGATTCAAGGGCTGATTTTAGGTGAGGTTGTTCTCTTCGCCATGTGTATCATTATGTTTAGGAATCAACTAATTCTAAAACTTCTAACACCCTTAAATCAGCCTATAAAAAATTGGTAAATTATATGCATTTTTTTAAACCGCTGATTTTCTTTGATTTCTGATAAACTTTTGATGGGGTTAATTTTTTTTACAAATGGCGGATTTCTGGATATGATGATCTGCATGACGAGGAGAACATCCTAGCCAAAAAATCATCCATTAAATCATCTTCATGTGACTCTATAAAAAGTATGTTGCAATAGTGTCGCAATAAGGTATGTTGCAATATCCCTCCTCTAAAAATTATGCTTGAAATCTAACTATTTTTATACCAAATCCTTAGTCCCCACAAAATTCCTACTTAAAATCCCCCATCCAAACAGACTATTAAATATGTCGGAATCTTGGGACATCGGTTTTAACAAAAGCATTTTAGCAAATAATGTGGACATTTAATTTCATTAATCCCACGATTTAAGACCAGTTCATAAAATGATCCTTATCACATCATAAATTAAAGTACCATGTGATCAGAATTTAATCCATGTGATGACCAAAATCAATGGTCCAGACTTTTTGATCAAAATACTTTATCAAAATCTGATATCCCAGGTTCCTAATGCGAGAGAGGTTTATACAATTGATTCCAACAGCATGCACGGTATGAGCTGACATTGGGGCGTTAGCACATGCGGGGGACCATATATGGAGTGATACGTGCGTAAGTAATACGTTGGACAAGTATAGTCGATTAACACCCGTGCCAGTTTCTTGACTCCTTCTTCAATCCTTGACCAATAAGCGAACGAGACAATTATTTGTGAATGTGATTTTGTTCACCGACAGCTACTATTAACACATAATTCCAACCGTTCGATGTTAATACGGTCAACCGAGGGGTGTTTTAGAGTTCAATTCCACTTCTTTGACCTTATATAATCCGACGGATGCAATCTTGTGTTTATTTCATCCATGGGTGTACGAGGTAAACAAATCGCAGTCTAAAGTTTCTAAGTTGGTGGGTCCCAACAGATTTCCACGTGGCACAACGATGATTTTCCACTAGTGGACCCTACAACGACCTCGTTTCGGATCCGTATAACTAGTTTGAAGGGAATCGCAGAACAATTTGCGTTTCACAAAAACCAACACTTTCTCTCTCTACTTCTGTGTCTCTCTCTCTAGTTTTTTATTTTCTTTTTTGCGTTTCCTGCTCGGTGAAAGAGAGAGAAATGGCGGAGCAGCTTACAGAAGATCAGATCTCTGAATTCAAGGAAGCTTTCAGCCTATTTGACAAGGATGGAGATGGTAAAATTCTTTGTTTCTGATCCTAATTCGATCTCTTTGAAGTTTAGTTTCTAGGTTAAAACTTTCATAGAAGTTTGCCTTTTCGTGGATGAAATTTTGATCAGTGGAGAGATCTTTGTTATTTTCAGATTTATTATACTAATGTTATGATATATTGATTTAAGGTTCCTGAGTTTCAGTTAGGTGTTAATTTTTATATGCATTTTCAATCTACATCGGTTTCTTTAGAAGTTGATCATGCTTTAATGATTCTTCATTTGGATGAATTTCTGTTTTCTGCATTTTGATCTTGAGAAATCTCTGTCTAGGCAGGTCATTTTGGTTTAAAAATAAATGAATGTTGGATCCAGCTCCTGTTTCTGTGTGTGTGTGTGCGCTCCCGTGTGTGTACTGTTTGTTCTCGGCATTAAATTGCAAGGATCTTTTTCTAATAGAATGAATGTTCTAACTATATATGTTGAATTCTCCAGAAAGAAAGGATATGGTTGGATTGTCATGAACATCTTGAGGGAGGTTAAAATCCAAATGGAGTTAAAATGATAATACTAAGAGGTGGTTAAGAGCCCCTAAAGAAGTGTTAAAATTGATGAAAGGGGCAGTAGTATGCTATGAAAAAAGTGGCATGACAATCTTAGATTCCCTAGAGAAAAGCAACTCAAATATGGAGCCTAAATCCTATAAGGGATGCCTAAATGAAAAATAAAATTACATGACTCCATAGTTGCAGATATCTTAGCCTAAATGAAAAATAAAATTACATGACTCCAAAGTTGCAGATATCTTAGTCCCCTGAAAAAAATAAAGGATTTTAGGGTTAAAGAAAAGAAGAAGTAAGCAACAAACTTGCATAGAAACTATACTTGCGTTAAGGAGTTGGTTCTAGTAGGAATGAGCAGATCATTTTCAGTAAAAGTCACCCCAAAACAATTCTTTACGTGCGCTTATGACCATGTGTAATATTAGATGTGAATTTCCAAGAGTCAACGAATTCAAACCCTGTATGAAGTTAGTTGACATCTAAATTGTTTCACATGAGCCATTGGCTCTACGATTGCATCCTTCTTCCATTGAGGAGGTTGTGGGTTCACAACTTCCTTTTGCTTTACCCATGTAATTCTTAGTATTAAAAAAAAAACGTAGTTGTTTATCCTTCAGGGTTTGTGCTAAAAAAGCTTTCGGGCCTTGTGTTAACTACAATCCATATAAACCAAATCCTATGTTTTCCCAAATTTATCATATTGCACATGTTCATTCTCCAAGCGACATTCTGTTTCTAGGTGTGTGCTCGCATTCACAATATGCATCTATATACTTGTAACACCCATATGATTACTACTGATGCCTACAGTTCTTCCACCCACAAGGGACTAGTCATTAATTTAGACACTTCTGGTTAAGGAACGCTTTTATGTGCATTTTTTTATTTGAGCCGAACGTATATGTGCCATTTCATACGCCAAGCCAGCCTGTTTGCATATACAGGTGTATTTAGGTTTTTTCTCCAAGGGAAGATGCAAATGCGCTAGGATCTCTAAAAAGATAATTTGTTCATAGGAAAACCAAGAATTTTTTTATTATCTGATGGAAAATACCCGATTTTTCTCTTTTATTTCTTAATGTGTGCTTCAATGATCCAATCATCACGCATTCCCTCAATTAGCTATTATGAACTTCCTTTTATGTTGTATTGATTTGATTGTCTCATTGGTGTGCAATCATAATGTAGGCTGCATCACCACCAAAGAATTGGGTACTGTGATGAGATCTCTGGGGCAAAATCCAACTGAAGCTGAACTTCAAGACATGATCAACGAGGTTGATGCTGACCAAAATGGAACTATTGACTTCCCTGAGTTCTTGAATCTGATGGCACGGAAAATGAAGGTGAATTATATTCTCATTTCCCACGTGTCCTGTGTGTTAGGGTATGAATGCTGCATTACTCAATGGAACTCATGTTATCAAACCTGAAACTGCTCTTTCTCTTGCTGTGCTTGGTTCAGTTTATCAAGTGTGGAACAAAGTTGAACATGGTCATCTACTTTTTCGGACACTGAATTCTGAAATTCTCTTGCTCCTTTATTCTTCTCTTACAACTTACCTGGTTCTTTCTCGTGCTGCAATCCAATCTGTTCTAATTTATATATCAAAACCATTAACTTTTTTAGAGACTCCCTTTAACATGGTATGGGTTACCAGGACTTTGATAGCTACTAGTTGGATCGGATTTCATCTGGGAGGTAGTGATATATGATTTAGGCACGGTCAGAATTTCGAATATATTTGAAGCTGGGAGGTGTATTCTTTGAGCTGGTTATGTCTTGGGTGGAGGAAAACGGTTCTCCTTGGCTGCATGGTACTTTCCTTTTGTAACACGAAGATCAACTTAAAGCATGAATTATGTGCATGCACAGGCCAGCAGACTGCCAGAATGCACTTGGCTTCGCTCATTTGAAATAGTTACTTTAAAAAAAATGCAATAGGCTTTAACAATTTCTCTTTTTATGGAATGCTTCTGATTGAGTTACACATTTGTAGATTCTGTTATCATATCTTAGGATTGAAGTATATATCTTTGATAGAACCTTACGGTTTCCAGTGAATTGTTATGTCATTGCTGCAAACAACTTCATAGTTATGGATGTTTGATTTCACAACTAGTAAATTTTGTATTTCTTTTACCACTTAGACCGGGAATGTCTATTGTTCTTTCATTTTCATATAAGCCTTTTGATATTTTCTCTGCTGGACAAGTTAAAAGTTGATTGTAAGAAAACATTAACATGTAGCGTGCGAGTGGGGGGAGTCCACATAGCACCTTTTGTGGGTAGATTTGAGGCACACATGCACTAAAGGGTACTTGAATCATAAAAAAAATTTATACTCAAGTTCAGAGATATGGTTTATTTTCTTTTTCTGGTTTTAATATGTGTCAATGCATGCACTTATAGACATCCTAAAATTGTTAAATTTTTATTCTTGAAGGACACCGACTCTGAGGAGGAACTGAAGGAAGCTTTTAAGGTCTTCGACAAGGATCAGAATGGTTTCATATCTGCTGCAGAGGTAGGGTTGTGTTCAGATTCTTCTTTTGGTTACTTTTCTTCAATGTTGTTCTAATAGGATGGATTGACAAGCTTATTTCTAGTTTTCACAGAAACCATCATTTCTCAGAAAAGTGAAAGATGTATAGTCTGGATCAATTTACTCTACTGTTACACTGGTGTGTGGGACCCGCATGGTGATGATGAAAGGGATGATTTTGTATAAAGATGATCTTCTCACCATGTAGATCATCCTCAAATAAAATAATCAATGGTCCTAAAACTTTTAATGCCATCAAAAGTTGGTTGAAGTCTAATGGTAAAATGGATGTTTTGTTACCATTAACTTCCAACCAACTTTTTATGGGGTTAAAAGTTTTGGAATGATCTGATTTTTTCTGTGGACGATTTACATGATGAGGACATCATACTCCCAAGAAAATCAGCCCTTGGATCATTGCCATGTATAATTTATAAATACATACATCTTAGAAGTTCATTATGATTTGTTTGTTTCTATCAAAGCAAATCGCATGAGAGTATGCAGCTTCTGGTTTGTTATAGCTGGTGTTCTTTGTTTCTTTTCTGGAAATCTCTTCTCATTTTCTATATATTTGTTGGTGTTGATTTGCAACCAACCGAACAGCTGCGACACGTTATGACGAATCTTGGAGAGAAATTGACTGACGAGGAGGTAGATGAGATGATTCGAGAAGCCGATGTTGATGGAGATGGCCAGGTCAACTATGAGGAGTTTGTTAGGATGATGCTGGCTAAGTAAAGGAGGTGTTGATACTGGGAGGAGAAAGAAAAAAAGAAAACTTGGGACATATAATAGTAGAACTAATATTAGTGTCATCTTATCTTATCTTTCATATGATTCTGTTTATGCTGGTTTTCTATGCTTAGCTGCTTGTACTGTGAATTTCATGACAGAGTTGTGGTCAAACGTTTTGAGCAGAGTTATTGCTGAAGACTCTAGAACAATGTTTCTGAAATGGAATACTCTTTTGGAGATTTCTAATGTGTTTCTCTCTCTAGAAAGTTTGAGTACTAATCCTGGTCCCTGTTTGATCAGTATTTGAATCAAATAGAACCACTGGGCTTATTGACTGTAATCTGGTCAAACTAATACGACCTTATTCACTGTAAGGAAAAAATTTGCTTTTAAGGTTGGTTTTAAGTGGGTAGTTTAGGCCATTAGGTTAAACGAGTTTTCAAAAACTAAGGGCTCGTACGTGATCTAAAAACTTGTTTTCAAAAACTAATTTATACTTATAATAATTTACATCTTATACTAAATCTAGAACTGTTTTAGGTTTTACAATAAAATAATGTAAAATTTTGTAAAACAAAAAAATGTTGTTTTATGTGTTTTCAATGAAATCATATAGGATTTTATTGTAAAGTGAAAATGTAATTTTAGATGTGATACAATATATAGTTTATTTCATGTAAATTAGTTTTTAAAAACAAATTTTTGAATTGCAAACTAAACGGGCCCCAAGATACAATCCAAAAATCTGGCTTGAATTTCTCAGTATTTTTGAAGTAATGCTAGAGGGCCCAAAAGCACTTGATATTAAATCGAATTTAAGGGACTGAAAATAAAATACCATTTCACTAAAAACACAGACTTTGGGCTGTTTTCAATCTAATACCTTGTGGACCTAACCAATCGCATTTTTAAAAAAAAAATTTCTTCTTTTTTTTTTTGTATCCCTTGCTTCCAACACCAATGAATTATGCCTGGACTGCAAACTAACAGGGTCTTAGATATATTTTAACACAGGGTCTTAGATATATTTTTAACTTTAATTAGGTCAACTTTTCACGAAGTTTAGATTTCAAAAAGAAAAATACTTCAACATAATACTAATATTTTAAAAAATAAAATAAAATCAGGGGCACTAAGACCATCTCCAATACTAATGTGAATGTAGTAAAATTAGACTGTCACAATAGATAAATAGACTAAAAACCCTTCTCCAATGGAGAGCAATTTTGTGCACCCAGTGTGTACATCACCTTTCTTTTGATTGGTTGTGCGTTTGACGATGTGAATTCAACTACGAAATGAATGAAATCACACTATCAGCCAATGTTTTAAAAACCGGACAGGTAATCGAACCGGAAAACCTAGTGGGTTGGGTCAATCTGGTTCAACCAGTGGGTTGACCAGTGGGTTAAGTATCTTTTGGGAAATGCTAAAACTCTTAAATAACAATTAGTTGTATAGTAATTATACTATCTTAATGACAACAATCTAATGGTAGCTGAAATGGTAGGAGGTTTGTCACTTTAGGGTCCTAGGTTCAAAACCCAGCAAGCTCATTTTTGCAAAATGTAAAAAATTATAACACTTTAACTTAAAAAAAACCGATTTAAAAATCTACTGGGTCACCTGGTTCACTAGTTCAACCGGCCGGGTCGACCGGTTCAAATTTAAAAAGGCGGTTTTTGAGAAAATTACTGGGTCAATGTTGACCCGAACCGGAAATTTGACTGGGTCACCGGTTCACCGGTTGAACCGGCCGGTCCGGTCCGGTTTTTAAAACACTGCTATCAGCCACAAAGCTAATGAGGAGGGAAACATGCACTTTTTAACGGATGAGGGTGCACAAAATAATACTATCTCCAATGCTAATGTGAAGAAAGTATGTAATGCCGAGGTGGCGGTAGTTAGACATTGTAAAGCAGAATGAATGTTAATCAATTCTTTTCCTCAAAAATTTTTAGTTACTTGTTAAACAAAATAAACTGAACCCATTCGAATATTAAGTGTCACATAAGTAAAACAATAAATCTCAAGACATCTGCATTGGAGATGTATTTTTTCAATAATATTTATTGTGAAGATTTTGGTGCCACGTAGATAAAACATTGTCTTATAATACATGTCACATAAAATAGAATAGACATTTGCATTGGAGATGCTCTAAATTAAAATGCAAATTTTGCACTTCAACATTGGCCTCGAGATCATATTTACAAAAGATTAACCTAACTTACCTCCCTGTGGGCTCACGAGGGTGTCTTCTTGTGTCGAAAAATGCACTAACAAATTTAACTCGTAGTTAAATGAATCAACTCATGATAACAAATGCGTTTGTCATGAGTTCAAGTTAACAAACTAGTTAATCGGTTTTGCATGATTTCAAGTTACAAATAGTTTTAATAAACGAAAAAAAAAAAAAAAATTCTGAATAGTTTTCTATCTTCTTATCATAGATAGATCATCCTCTTTTTGATTAAAAAAAAAAAGTTTTGAATAAGCTAAATGAAAGTAAATAATTGATATTAAACTTTAGTTTTTGTGCCTGTATTGACTATTTTAGAAGATTTTATTATTGTTTTTTTTTTTCTATCAATTTTTTTTTTCCAAGAGCATGCGTATCTGGTTAGTAACTTGAAAATTTATACCCAATCAATTTGTACTTTCAGCTCTCTACGTTGAGAAAGAGAAGCTATGAGACATTGAGACATTAGAGGAAACTGAAAAATAATGTGAGTATGATATATTGAGAGAACATCTGGACGTTCTCTAATATGAACTGTAAATAATTCAGCTTAAAACAACTCTCCATAAACTTTAATTTTTGAAGTTGTTTATAAAAACTACCCTGACTTTTTAAAATTTCATATTTGCCCTTCATTATCCAACATCCATTAACCTTCATCTCTCTCCCTCCCCCATCACCAATAGGAGTAGATGACTTAGAAAATTTTTCTAGACCATCTCTCTCCCACCTTTCTCTCATATAGGAAAATGAGATTAGAAACTAAATTAGTAGTTTTAGATCTTCATTTTTTTGTGTGGTTTATGTGTTTTCGGACACAACGGTTTGCCAATCTCTTCTTGGAACTGGTTAAAATGGAGGTTGATGATCGCCAAATGAAGTCAAAGAGCAAACACAGGAATCAGATAAACCTCTGCGTCCAACGCTCATCATCTCTCTTTATGGGAGGAAGCATAAATATTAATGGTTAAGTTTATGTAAAAATTGGAGATGATCATGAAGTTTTTGTCCCTCCTGCCGCAACATGGAAGTATACCAGGAGATCTAGTGATCAAACATTATGTTTTTTTTTTGATCGGCAAAATGAGATTCATAAAAAGGATACATTAGGTATGTACCAAAACCCTGATGGAATTATGATGAAATTTTGGTACTTATAAATTTGTGAATTTCTATTCTCCGAGGATATTTAGGATGTGGATATTCAAGGTCAGTCCGACAAGAAGTGAGAGAAAGGAAAAAATTTTTAGGTAAATATGGAATTTTTTTTTAAGGTAGTTTTTGTAAGCAACTTCAAAAGATTTATGAAGAGTTATTTTAAGTTCAAGGTAATAATGTAATTGATGTACAACTTTGGGGTCATAGAGTAAAAGACTCTAAATTATTTGGGACTGGATATTTTCAACCAAATTATTCTTACAATCCTCATACACCCCTACCATGGGCCCCTATGGAGACAATCTAATAAATAATTTTTTGTGAAGATAATCTCCTCGTCATTTTTAGATCCTCGATAACAAATGATCCTAAACTTTTAACTCCTATCAAAAGACGATAGAACTTTGGAGCCATCATTGATCTTTAACTTTGGACCAACTTTTCATGATTTTTTTAAAGGGATGATCTACGTGATAATGGGATCATCCCTCAACCCTTTGCATGTGGGGCAAGGCCTGGGTGCAGGTGAGTGGAACTGTTAGAATAAGTGGTTGGAACATGTACAAAGTTGGGTGAAAATACTTGGCCCCTAATTATTGATCGATGTTAATTTAATTTTTTGAATAGAAAAAAAATAAAAAATAAAACAAAACAAAAAGACTCCACAATAGAGTTCTGGTATGGCCAGTGACGGATCTAGTAAGGAGCAAGGGTGGTCAATTGACCACCCCTGTTTTCAAGTTTTGGTTGTAAGATACTTGAAACTTGACCACCCTAATTTTCTATGAAAATTTGATAGTAGTGTGTGACACTTTTAATCTTTAGTCACTCTTTGTGCTAGGTGCTAACCTAAGTATTTATCTTTCTATTATTGCACTATTTGTGACTTTTTAAAAAATTAATTATTTTTTTATTGGCAACAATGACCCATTTGTAAATAACGATTTTCCTTTATTACCCAATTTTTTCCTCTTCTTTCCTCTTTCCCTCCTTGGGTCCATCAACCAATCAACAGCAAAATTAACCTATAATCTAAAAGTGGAACTTTAAACGGTTAGATGAAGGAAGAAATACACACTAATTTGAAAAGAGGGCGGACAAAATAGCTCTCTATATAGATTAGTCTCTCTTTATAAATTTTAGGATATGGTTTTGTAAAATACATAGGAGTTACAAGTAAAACTCAATGAGGACAATTTGTAAAAATCTTTTGTTAGAATTAAGAAGTGAGTTCTTTCTGAATTCCTCTTTGCGTCGTGTGTGTATATATTATGCTACCGCCGCTCAACTCTTAAGTCAACGATGATCCGGTCAACATTGACTCGCTCACCTTGAAGAATTTTCCTGGATCCGCCACTGGATATGGCTAGTCATGAGACTCATTACCATATATAGTCACATGCTAGAACACGCATATCTTTTAACTGACCGATGAACTCATATACACCCTACTACAGACAACTTACAGCTTTTTTTTTTCTATTAGCAAAGAAGATTTTATTGAAGCGATCAAAAGGAATACATAAGAAATTTACAAGCAGAAAATAGAAAAACAACTAAAAATGGTGTTCTATCTGACCACCAACTCTCGAACTTACCTACTAACTACTATTGATCAATTTGTGCAATTAGTAAGCTAACTGGTTTCTTCAGTACCAACCTCTAATTTCGGTTTCGGTTCTACCAATCTCTAATTCTTCTTCATCTTCAACATTTACTCCTGGTTCGGCTCCACCAATGTCTTAAGTACAGATCATGCAATCTTTGCCGAAAATCAAGTGTCATAAATAAGTCAACTCCCAAAATTAGTGGGTCACTAAATTAGCCACGGTTATGATCCATATCAAAATGTATAAAATTTCTGACAGAGGTTTTTTTTCAAAAAAAATAAAAAGAAAGGAAAAAAAATTGCTGGAATTCTGAAAGTATCTGATTGATCAAAAGGTTTCTAGTAGAAGAACATTCAATAAAGAAAAAATAATAGAATTAAGAAGAAGACAATGCTGCTGAAGATAGTTTACCTCTCTAAGATTCTCAATATTCTTTAAAGAATTAACCAGAAAAGAAAAAAAATAATGGTAACTCTTACACAACCCGTAGGTTTATACCCTTCAAAAGAAATCAATAAAAAGAACTCCCCCCTACACAAAGGGATTAACTCCTACTTATAGAAAAGAGTACTTGGCTGTTTCTAATTGGTAACCTTCTTGGACACCAAGTCTTCTCCCAGCAGTTTTCTATTTCACAATAGTAGACTTCTAAAATAGAAAGTTAAGTATATACTATTATATTAGTAATTACTAAAAGTTGCTTCTCATATATATATGAGAAACTTACTAAACCAGCCATCTACTATTATATTAGTAATTACTAAAAGTTGATTCTCATATATATATGAGAAACTTACTAAACCAGCCATCTACTATTAATGGGTGATCCACCTGGATCATGGCTCCCCATTTTGGAGAAGCCGAAAGCACCTGCAAAGGCTAAAACTGTAAATGAGGGAACTCACGAGCTCCCATCTCTTTACTAAACCACTTGGACTTACTCGGCAATTGACCCTTTCTACCAATCCGGTATGATTCAATCTGTCCACGCCTAGTCCCCCTGACCTTCTTCTCAAGGATACAATCCTCTTGTAATGGATCCTCCCTCTCAAACCATAGGTCATCAAGTGAAGGGAGTTGATAACTACGCACATCAGCTTCATCATCCAACAAGGATGGCTCAAAGGGCTTTAAATACTCAGCATTAATCACGGAGTACATCTTCATGTAAGGCGGCAACTCCAGTTGAAAGGCGTTTTCTCCAATCTTCTTCAAAATTTTGAATGGCCCGTACCGAAGAGGCTTCAACTTCTTTCCCTCTCCTTGCAACCGCTCTGTGCTGAGCTTCAACCAGACTAAATCTCCCTCTTTGAAGTCATGTTGGAGTTTATACCTGTCATGCCGAGCCTTATATCGTTGTTGGGATCTTTGTAGTTGCTCCTCAACTTCCTTATGGACTTTAGAAATCCGCTCCAAAAGTCGTTGTGCTTTCAGTTTATCTTCCTCAGCCTTGCCATCTTGCTTTTCAGTAAGAGAGAAAGCCAAATCAAAAGGACTCGAGGGTAGGTAACCTAAGCAGACCTCAAATGGGGATTTCAAGGTAGAACTATGAATAGCTCGGTTGAATGCAAACTGTAAATAAGGCAAGCTCTCATCCCAAGTCTTAGGATGTTTAGAGTTATAGCCTCGTAACAAGTGGACCATGGTTCGGTTCACCACCTCTGTCTGGCCATCCGACTGTGGATGAAATGCAGTGCTTCGTTTCAGCCTCGTATCCATCATCCCCCATAAAGACCTCCAAAAGTGACCAAGAAATCTGCTGTCCCGATCAGAAATAATAGAAGTAGGTAAACCGAAATGCTTCCAAACATGTTGGAAAAATAATTTAGCGGCTCCTTCTCCTGTAACTGTCTTCTTACAAGGAATCAAGACAACCATCTTGCTGAACCGATCAACTACTACTAATAAGTAATCAAACCCGGTCTTAGAGGTAGGTAAACCACCCAAAAAGTCCATCGAGATACTCTCCCAAGGTCGAGATGGCACCGGTAACGGTGTGTATAACCCTAACTTCCTTGAGGGTTTCGATGTGTTACAGAGCACACACCCTCGAATAAAGCGTGCAACATCCATCTGCATCCGAGGCCAAAAGGCATAACGTCGTAGATTGAGTAATGTCTTTTCTACTCCAAAGTGACCTGCTACCTTAGAAGTATGAGCTTCTCGTATCCACTGCAATCTGTCCCCATCTACCGGAATACATAGTTGCTCTCCTTTGAACATCAAACCATCCTTCAGTTCAAATTCACAAGGCTTACCTTGTTGCAGCTTTGCATATGACACTTGAAAATCTGGATCAGTATCATACCCCTTCACGTACTCGGACGGCATCACAGGTTGTATTTGCATAGCCACCAGCAAAGCGGAAGATCCTGGAGGCCTAGACAACATATCTGCTAGCCTATTAGTCGTACCTTTCTTGTACTTGATGATGATGTTGAATTGTTGTAAATAGGACATCCACTTCATATGTCGGGCCTGCTGCAACTTACTCTGTGTTTGAAGAAACTGTAAAGGTTTGTGGTCTGAATGGACTACAACTTCCTTCCCTAACAAGTAGCATCGCCAATGCTTCACCGATTGGTGTAAGGCGTATAACTCCTTGTCATAGGTTGGATAATTCCTCACTGCAGAATTAAACATTTCTGAGTAATACTCCACGGGCTTCCCATCCTGCATTAAAATACCACCCAAAGCATAGCTACTAGCATCTGTCTCTACCTCAAACGGTCTCTGCAAGTTAGGCAAAGCTAAAACTGGAGCTTCAGAAATCTTCCGTTTAAGCAACTTGAAGGTATCGTCATGTTTTTCTAACCAGTCAAACTTCCTTCCTGCCTTTGTTAACTCAAATAATGGTGCTGCAATTTGAGAGAAGTGTCGGATAAACTTACGGAGATACTGGCAAGCGCCCATAAAGCTACGTACTTCAGTCACTGTGCGCGGTCTAGGCCAATCCGTAATAGCCTTAACCTTAGATGGATCCACTTTAAGTTGTCCACCACCAACAATGAAGCCAAGATACACCAATGATTCCTTCCCAAACTCACATTTCTTACCATTCAGTCTCAATTGATGTTGCTGCAAAGTCTCTAATACTTTCTCTAGATGTATAAGATGCTTCTCCCATGTAGGACTGTATATCAAAATATCATCCAAATATACAATGACAAAATCATCAATAAAAGGGCGAAGTACCTCATTCATAAGACGCATGAAAGTAGCAGGAGCATTGCATAAGCCGAATGGCATAACAAGCCACTCGAAGAGACCTTGTTTAGTCTTGAAGGCTGTCTTCCACGTATCATCTTCTCGGATTCGAACTTGATGATAGCCAGATTTCAAGTCCAATTTTGTGAACCAACAAGCTGATTGCAACTGATCCATCAAATCATCAATCCTCGGTAGAGGATACCGATTCTTGATGGTGATTTTATTAAGTGCTCGGAAGTCGATGCACATACGCCAACCTCCATCCTTCTTAGGAACCAATAACACTGGTGACCCACAAGGTGAACAACTAGGCTTCAACACTCCTTGCTCAAGGAGCTCAGTGACCTGCCTTTTAATCTCCTCACTTTCCTCTACTGAATGACGATACATACCCAAATTAGGTAATGGAGAATCTCCCACAAGCTGTATCTCATGCTCAATTGGTCGCTTTGGTGGTAACTCGTGGATCTCTCCAAACAGCTCCTGGAACTGTGCCTGCACCTTCTCAAGCTCCGACTGTTGTCGTGGAGAGAGTGACAAAGTGGACAACACAACAGAAGATGGAACCTCATCATGCGGCTTGATCATCAACAAGACGAACTTACCACAAGCGTTCACCATCCGCTTGGCTTGAGCAGCAGTAACCAAGCTATTAGCAAGGGAAGCCTTGCTAGCTCGGATGAAGAACTCTATGCCATCCTTCATAAATCGATATTTTTGAAGCTTGCGATAGAAAACAGCATCTCGATCCCATAGGTATGGACTACCTAGAATAACTTGGCATACATCCAACGGCACCACATCACATGTCACCTCATCAATGAATTCTCCAGTAATGGCAAACTTAAAAGTGCATTGCTTGGTGATTGTTGACTCGACATCCTTTTGAATCCATCCTAGTGGGTATGGTTTAGGATGAGGTGTGACTGCCAATCCCAATTTCTGAACCACTGCAGAGGATATGAGATTCTTTTGACTACCTGGATCAATATTAGCTTCTATCAAATTCTGCTTCACCTGTATACTAACATTGAACAAGGCTTCACGTTCTTCTAAAGAGATAGACTGATGGGTCATGAGAGATAATTTCGGGTAAGCTTGCACTAATTCTGGAATCTCCACGGATTTTGTAGCATTCAATGTCTTCTTCTTCTCCTTTTGCTGCGCATTGCGCTCCTTCCTTTTAGCTCTGTCTTGCTCTAGCTTCTCAGGATGAAGTACATAACACTGATCCTTGGTATGATTAGTCTTCTTGCAATGTTCGCAATAAAGATTTTTCTTTCCAGACTGTTGCTCCCCATTTTTTGTATCTTTCACATTACTAGTCTGCTTCTGTTTCCCTTTGTCATCCTTCCTATCGCTCTTCTTGTTCTTGGCTTCAATGGCAATAGCTGTCACCAAAGCCTCTTCAAGGTCTTGGACCTTGAATAAACGCAACTCTCTACGTATATACTCATGCAAACCTCCAACAAACTTCATAAAGATATCGTGGTCATCAAGGTCTAACTCCAACACCATAGCTTGATTCTGAAACTCGGTCCCATATTCTTGTACGGTCTGCCCAAAGTTTTGCTTAAGATGCTGCCACCTAAACCACCTTTCTTCCTCGAAGCCGACTGGATAAAATTGCTTTCGCATGGCCTGCTTAAATTTCTTCCACGTCATAGTTGTAATACTATTACGTTTTCTATAAGCCTTCCACCATGTAAGAGCATGATTTTTTAACTTCAGCATAGCAAAGTTGATCTTTTGGCGACTATCATACTGATAAATAGTATAATAAGTCTCCAATTGATCGATCCAATGATCCAACTTTTCAGCGTTGACAACGCCATCATATGCAGGAATATCAATCTTAACATCAATTTTAAGACCATCCATAGAATTTTTAAAGTTACCTTTCTTTGCGGGTTTCGGTTCCACGTCATCTTTGGGCTCTTCATCACCTTTGTCGGATTCCTCGTCTTCACTATCGGAATCATCCCCATCACTGCTCATCTCCTTCCCTTTCGTCATGCTACTCCTCTTCACATGCACTCTAGAAGTAGAGGTATGAGTTTTTTGGGTCTCCTTTTTAAGAACACGAGGCTGCTCTTCCTTGGGTGTGTCTACAAGTGCCGTCACCAACTTTGTTACCTTCTCCGTCAAAGTTTCTAACTTTTTCTCCAATGAGTCGATACGTGTTTCCGTGTTTTCTTCTCCTGCCATCAATTTCTTCTTCTCTTGTCGTAGTTTTCTCTCCGAAATTAAAGGTGCTACTAGTTCTCTACCCAAAACCTTGATTTGATTGCGAGTTGAGACCATACACCACAAGGAACTACAGAAATCTAAGGCTCTGATACCACTTGATCAAAGGTTTCTAGTAGAAGAACATTCAATCAAGAACAAATAATAGAATTAAGAAGAAGACAATGTTGCTGAAGATAGTTTACCTCTCTAAGATTCTCAATATTCTTTAAAGAATTAACCAGAAAAGAAAAAAAAAATGGTAACTCTTACACAACCCGTAGGTTTATACCCTTCAAAAGAAATCAATAAAAAGAACTCCCCCCTACACAAAGGGATTAACTCCTACTTATAGAAAAGAGTACTTGGCTGTTTCTAATTGGTAACCTTCTTGGACACCAAGTCTTCTCCCAGCAGTTTTCTATTTCACAATAGAAAACATCCACCTTGCTGGACAAGTAGACTTCTAAAATAGAAAGTTAAGTATATACTATTATATTAGTAATTACTAAAAGTTGCTTCTCATATATATATGAGAAACTTACTAAACCAGCCATCTACTATTATATTAGTAATTACTAAAAGTTGATTCTCATATATATATGAGAAACTTACTAAACCAGCCATCTACTATTAAATTAGTAATTACTAAAAGTTGATTCTCATATATATATGAGAAACTTACTAAACCAGCCATCTACTATTAATGGGTGATCCACCTGGATCATTGATATGCATATATATATGACTGCAAAGATTAATATATGTTGCAACTTATAAGATTTTAAATAAAATATTAAGAAGAATTAGTTCAATGTTTCGATACGCCTCTGAAATATCGAAATTTCGATTCAGCATCCTTTACTTGATTGTGGCCTTATAGACCTAAACACCCTAAGCTAATGCTAAACCTAAACGGGTCCTTAACAGGCTCAAGCCTAATAGAACTGGGTCGTGTATTGTCTAAGGATCAGTAGGATCCACACGACCCACTCCTACTAACTCATTATTCTCTTCTGCTGTCGCAAGAATGGCTTTGCCAGTCTCCTACTAACTCACTATTTTCTTCTACTGTCGCAAGAATGGCTTCGCCAGTTATTATTGGTACTCGTTCACTTGAGACCCGGTTTTTTTGGTTTCATTTATTTCAGTCCAGAGCTGTATAACTGGTTCTAGTTCTGCGTACTTTGATATCCGACGGATTGGAACCCAATTATTTAATAGGTTCCAATTCTAAATAGTTATCTTGCTTTGCTAACCAAGATATTTGGGTCCTCTTAGAGTACCCGTCTAAGAGCATCTCCAATGCAAATGTTTTATAAGACAATGTCTTATCTATGTGTCATATTTTATAAGACAATGTCTAATCTAAATGGCAACAAACTCTTCACATTAGGCATTGTTGAAAAAAATGCATCTCCAATGCAAATGTCTTGAGATGACTTTGTAACTTATGTGATATTTAATTTTTGAATGGGTGGAACTTATTTTGTTTAAAAAATAACTAAAGATTTTGGAGGAAAAAAAATTGTTGATGTGGACAGGTAGACATTAGTGCTACAATGCACGCATTTTTGGGTGTACAAGGATGCAAGCCCAACCATGAGAATAGCCGATAACAATATAGTCAAGATCTACTTACACCATAGTTACACCAGCATATGGGGCCCACATAAAGATAACCATCAGTGGATCAGCTGCTCCAGGCGGGCCCATAGTACAACAGTGGTGTAAACAAAAAACTGATGTAAAGGTAAAGTGATCCTAACTCATTGTAATGTAAGCTCAATATTATGTGGAGCTATTATGTGTTGCCTTATGAGTATCAGATTAGAAGGTTACTGTACAAGAAAACCCTATATTTTAAGGAGGGATTTTGTAAAGGATGATTGGTTGGAAAGTAGTTAGAAATCAACAATTCATGAAAACATCTCAGCGACTTACCAAAAGAATTCAGATAAGACATGAGATAAGAATAGTTCCAGATACTCTCAAGGACCAAGGTGTCCCAACAGACAGCATAAGCAATCAGGGGGGAAACAAAAAAAAAGGAAAAGAAAAAAGGTGAAAAGACTAGCATGTCGTCCAATAAGTCCTAACCCTACAAGCTACGAACTATTAAATCCAAGCAACCCAAATTTCTAAAGCTTCAAGTTGACAAAAAGGCCCTTTCTAGTCTATTAAACGTGCATTTTGTTTAGATAAAAGTCATGCATTAAACAAATATACAGCTGCATTTTTAGCCCGGTGCAAAAATACAAAGGCCAAGAATCCAAGATGAAATATAACAATCTTGACAATTCCCTCGAGTTAAACGAGGCCATATTGGATTTGGTAGCAGCTCAGGATCTACTCAATTTCAAACAGACAAACACCACTCAAAACCATCAAGAAAGTTAATTTTGCTAGTATTGGGAAATCTGGAGTGACAGCATGACATTGTAAGCTACATGGATATCTGAAAGAGTAATAGAGGGAGAACAAAGGAAGGTTTCCAATTATATTGGGCGTGCATAAGGGTAACACCTACCTTTCTAGACTGACTACTTAAAATGATGCAGCTCTGCAGGTCAATGAAATTAGAATGGGGATAATAGTAAAATGATCAGAACAAAAGAATGTGGAGAAAATGAAACTAGACCAGAGAATGATACCTTAGAAGCTATTGCTTTCAAAACAGAGTAGGAACAAGACTAGAATATATGCACAACAATTCTAGTAGGACCAAAACCAGCTAAGTTTAAGAAAGCTTGGGAGCAAAGTGAACATGCTCCTAGAAAGAGTACAACAAAGATGATGTTGAGATGGAATGGTAAGATTACAGAATACTAATCAGATATGAATACATTTTAAGAAAATCTATAGAAAAAGAAAAGATAGATAAGTCCAGCAAAATTAATTAAGATGGTTTGGGCATTTACAACAACAACGTGAATTAAATGCAACATAAGCAAACAATGACAATATTTACTTGCCTACTTTCCTTCTATACTATTATATAAAGGGATGCGACCTTCCTAACAGTTATTGACTTATTGAAGCTGAAAAACTTATTCCTATTCTACCCCAAGAAAACCATCTAAAGTGCCTTTAATAGAAGTAATAAATAACATGGCATTTTGGTCTTTTTTTTTTTCTAAAGAGTTCTAAATATAATGCACTACCACCTCATACATTTCTATCTCAACAGGAGCCACTGAAGGAGTAACGGCATAGTGAATTCCCATAATCCCAATACCCAAGCTTAATTGTCTTTGTAAGAAAATCTGCTTTCCACAGCTTTTGGTTCTTTTCCCTTCACATAAATTTTCTTTTTGCAAAATCCCTTCACATAAATATTACTTGATAAAATCCCAACTTCATGTGTGATCACAGAGGACAAAACATTTTACTTCAGATGGTAGGCAAAAAGAATGAGGATATTTTCAACTTGTTTCAGCCTCATTCTGTTTCATCATAGAACATATACCAGAGATATATAACATATTCCCAAACTGATTTGAGGCATGGCTTAATTGTACTCCTTTCTATTTTCGTCTATATTTTCGCTTACAGAAGAGATACTTCCATATATAGAGATAATGAATGACATGGGAAAGAATTAATTTAAACATGTAGATATTCAAAATGGAAGTAGAAAAAGTAAATTATATTTAACATGACATTATAATTAATCTTTATGTAAGTATACATAGAGATTAACCAATCACTAGAACAGAGCACAATTACATTGAAAGAATGAAAATACTTCAGCCAAAAAAAAATTTAGAATCATCACCTAAAATATCCCTTAAAATTAAGACAGCGCCTAGTACTAGCTCCAAATCAACAAAATACTCTGGCTAAAGGGTCATGATCACTAGTATAAAACTGTGTTCATAAGAAGAATAGACACACAAGAGACCCTTATATCGTTTATCATGATAAAATCTGATGAAGGATGGGAACAAAATTATCCTTCAAGGATCCGATAAATCAACTTTCACCTCTAAATTCCTAAATCCTGGATGCCAGAAGTAAAACAAACACCATAAAATAAAAGTGAACAGAAAAAAGAAACAACAAATCAAATGATCCTGAATGTCTGAAATTCTGAATTTCCAAAAACATGTAACATAACCTGAGAAAATTTGTTGACTACAAGCTATTCGAAAAGCCTCCGCAACAGGCCACAAACAAATATATACAGGAGAAACAGACCAAATGCAATGGAGAGGCACGGTAATGGTATCCACATTGTACATCTACCTGATAGTGACAAACTTGTTGGTACCATGTTTTGCCCAGTGAGTCCTCAAATCAATCGGATTAGAAAGATTATAACCTTCTGTTGCTAATTTCTCCAAAACCTTCTTAAAAGCTCCTTGGCTCATCTTCCTTCCAGCTATCCTTGCTCCTCTCCTTTTGTTGCTCATCGGCAACGGATACATAGAAATACTAGTCGTACAGCAAGCTGATTGCCACCCACCACAGCCCCATCGGTAGCATTGCTGAGGAGTTCCTGTGCACGAACAAACTGGTATAGGAATTCCGGAAAGATCGAGATCAATCCCATTTATAACAACTCCCATGCTCCTCTTCATGGGTTTTGACCTTTGAACAGAAGAATTACTTTCATCTTTTACAACCCTTTTACTCTTTTTTGGTTTCGGGGATTTTTGGGCACGCCCACCAGGTCTTTTCTTCAAAGGTCCATTTCCTTTGTTAGCTCCCTCCTCCACTTTAACCATCCTTTCTTCTTTCGACAAATCTGGCTGCTGTAACATCTGTAGTGGATGACTTCCTGATGTTTCAGATATAACAGTAAAATTAGGGTTTCCTGGTAGTCCACTTAGATATTTATCCCTCTGGCTCTGGTTAAGCCAACCACCATCCCTCACAAACTCCATTGGAATGTGTGATTCTGATACCCCATAGTCCCTATGTTGATGATAACCTCCATTAGAAGTAGCTACTACAGCAGCAGGATTTCGAGCCGAAAGAAAAGGTTTAGTGTCTCTGTCAGTCACAGGTGATCTGAGATGTAAACCAAGGTGCCCTCCTCCTTTCATTGATTGTTCAAAATAACCCCCACCCCAACCACGCAAAAATTGATTGTCACCACTACGCAAAAATCCATTGTCACCACTACTACGCATATATCCATTGTCACCCTCCATTATTGCAGCAAAATTATAACTTTTCGTAAGGGTTTCCGCACAAGCAATCTACGGCATTTTTTTTGTTCTTCTACAAATACCTAAAAACCTGTAATAAGAACAATGAGAACTGAAATAAGAAAATATTGCAATTTTCACAAAGAAATCATAAAGTTTCAATCTTTTTACACAGATCCACATTTTTTGCGACAAACAGACATACTGGAAATATGAAACCTAGGGCACAAAATGGTAATATAAATAGACCTTAAGCCTCCAATGAAGGATTTGTTCAAAATAAAAGGATCTATAACAGCTCTGATGAACAAACAGAAGCAGAAGCAGCAGAAAATCAACCCAAGTAATCTGCATTCGATTTTCCAATAAAAAACTAAACTTTTTCAGGGTCGTGTGACTTAGATCTCTATGCAATACAGAAACCAAACATGAATCCATGAAAACGAAGAGATTCAGAATCATGGTTCACTCTTTCAACAAGCAAAACCTAAATGCAAACAAAAATATTATAGATGTGGAAGAGACAGCGGCGGAGAGAGAGACAGACAGGAAGAGAGAGAAAGACAGACAAACAGAGGGAGAGAGATAGGGAGAGAGAGAGGGAGAGAGAATACTTACTTGCTGAAGCGTAGAAAGCTCTTTAGGGTTCTTTGTTCCCCCTTTGGAGAGAGAGATAGAGAGAGAAAGAGAGAGAGAGACTAAATAGGCAAAATTAATGAATATATTTTCAACTAACCCTAGAAGTGATTTTATATTGTTTTTTATATATGCTTCCCAAAAAATAATATTTTATATAAGGCAACAAAAAAAAAGAAAAAAAATAATAATCTCTAGGGATTCTTTTATTTTTCTTCACTTTTTCTTTCTTATGAGATAGAAATATAAATTTCAAAATCTTATTTCATATTTATAGCAAGGGTTGGATGATTGGAATTGTTTTGGGAAGTCTTGTGTTATCATATGGTCCCAGGGTTGATTTTATTCATTTATAAAAAAAATTTAAGAAAAAAAAATTAGCAATTCCCGTTTAAGTCATTTTTTTTTTGTGCAACATACCCATTGAAAGTAAAAAATGACTTTATTTTATTCCCAGCGTTTGAGTTGATAAATCGAGCAGTTGAAAAAACTAACTTATCTTCAATAAGTACTTTATCAATGCTACATATCAATAATAACCTTATTTGTTGTTACTTTTCATTTAATAACGGTAAAATAAGAAGTGACAAGTTTGAAATTTTGTTATAACCGTTTTTACAGGTGCTTCACTTTTAACAATAAAACTAGCCTCCATACGCCCATACAAAGCACGTGTTTTTTATTAAATGTATTTTGATTTATTTTTTAAGATTATTTGTTATTTATTTTTCTATTTTATGATAGTTGTTATTTTTTTCTTCAAGAAGTTTGTATTTATTAAAACTGCTAAAAAGATATAGTTTACAAGAAAATTGAAAAGTGTACAAAATATTTTATATTTTATTCGGACACAGTTGAGTTGACAAATCAAGCGGTTGAAAAAACTAACTTATCTTTAATAAGTACTTTATCAATGTTACTTATTAAAAATAACCCTTTTTGTTGTCACTTTTTATTTAATAACGGTAAAATAGGAAGCGGTAATTTTTAATCTTTATTCTAACCGTTTCTAGAGTCGCTTCACTTTTAATAATATAATAGATAAATTTTAAACACCATGTTCGACATGAATGGTGTTGCTAGTGTTACTGTTTCTCGGGATTCAAACGGGTGATTTCTATGTTGGGGAACATGTTTTGAGCATCCTTGTGTCAGCTTATGAAATTGAAGCCAAAGCATTCTTACTTGGGATTCAATTGCCTCTTAAATTACATCTCTCTCATTGGATTGTTGAAGGAGATGCACTTAACATTGTGCAGTACATAGCTGACTAGGATACTACAATACCCTGATGCATCCCCGCAATCATTTTAGACATGATCTCTCTCTCTCTCTCTCTCTTTGTTTTTGCTTCTTTTAAGTTTGTAAGACGAAACTTCAACTATGTGGCTCATGTTTTAAATTAAGTTAGTTGTTGCTCATGATGTTTCTGATTGGTGGTTATTTCATATTCCAATGTCTTGTATTTTCGACTTAATATAGAGATCAATGTCAATCCTCACTGACATTCTTTTTCTTTTGGATAACCTGGGTATAAACAACCATCTCTACTTTCGTTATGTATAGCTGAGGAAGCAAGGTACTTCTATTCCATGCAAACTTGGTCATACTATGGCCCATGTTTTTTTTAAACAAGATTGTGTTGCTTGTGCTAAAGCACGAATTGAATGTTTTTTAAAAATTAAATAAGATATATCAATGGAGAAATTTTTAAGAGGTGGGTTATAAAAACCCTCTCCTAAAAGGTAAGGGGTTATGATAACCCAATGTGTCAATCATTATATGTATAATTTAACTGTATCTGATAAAAAAATTTATGCTGAGGCGACAACATGCTAGTTTATGCATTTTTTTGTTCTAACAAAAAAAATCACTTCCCACCTATATCTCAATGGTTTCCACATTTTCTTATGGAATTGAAGTGTTTAGTCATTCATATACAACCTTTCGAAGACTTAATGGCAAGGACTATGGGACTTTTGGGTTTCCCACCTCAAGATTTGAATTAGAAGTGCGGCTAGAACTATGGCAATTTCTAGGGTGCCTATAGCCAGGGCATGCAGATAAGATTATGGGGTGCCTTTAAAACGACCCTTAGTTTATTGGAGTGAGCCCAATCCAAATAACATTCATTAAGTACCCAATATGGAATCAGATTGGACATATTTAAGCCCAAGGCCCATCTATATGACAACCCATCAGGGTTTTGTTATTTTAGGGTTTGGTGCAATTTGTCTCTATTTCTTTCTTCGCCCCTTTGCTACGTTTTCCATTTGGCAGCAGCGGCAGTGAGAGCATTTAGGGTTAGGGTTTCAGAAGTAAAATCATGGCAGACACCAAGGCCGTAACGATCCGAACCAGGAAGTTCATGACCAACAGGCTTCTCTCTAGGAAGCAATTCGTGAGTACTTCCTTTTGTTGTTTTTTTTTTTCCACAAACAATTTTCGATATTCAATCTCATTTACATGCAAAGAAATCACAAACCCTAACTTTCTCTCTCTTCGATTTGACGATATTATAAAGGTCATCGACGTTCTTCACCCCGGAAGACCTAATGTTTCAAAGGTAAATAATTTGCTTATACAGAATAAATGTAATATGATTTTCACCTTATCAGTCCGTATTTTTTTCATTGGATTTGAGATTTTGATTCTTTTATTTTCAAGGCGGAGCTGAAGGAGAAGTTGGCAAAGATTTACGAGGTGAAGGATCAAAATTCCATTTTCGTCTTCAAGTTTCGGACACATTTCGGAGGTGGAAAATCGACTGGGTTTGGGTTGATCTACGATTCTGTAGATAATGCTAAGAAATACGAGCCCAAATACCGACTCATCAGGGTAAAATGACAATTCTTAAATCTCTATTGATTTTATTTATGGGTTATTATCTTCTTATTATAGTGGAAATCACTTACAATTTTTTACAAAACTAAATCATGATTTGTTAGTCAAATACATTGATATGGGTATTATATGTTGTACAAAAATATGTAGCTAGATAAGTATTGACATACATTCTATAGTGTTAAAAGAGTGCTATTTGGTACATCCGCTGGTGACATAAGCAAATGATAGCAGTTTTTTTGGGAGATAAGTAGTCTTAATGTGTTTCACAATCTTTGTATGATTTGCTACCTTTTATCTTTATATTAGACCTCTTTTTGTGACGTCAATACAACGATATCAACTGAAATTTTTGTTCTTGAAGCAATTTTTTTATATAATTATTGTATGGTTATCAAGTGTTTTAAGGGTGTGAACAGACACCCTCACTGGAAATTTATGTGTATCATATCAAATAACATATATGTTGGCTTAACTAGAATGATAATAGGTGATAGTCAATGATTCTGAATCAGTTAAGATTGTGTGAATATTTTTTTTTACCTTGTAAGCTATTGCTATCTTCTTTCGTTATTAGCGAAATCAGCAGCATCTGCACTCAAGTATCACCAACCTTCATTATTCAGCCTAAGACATAAATGCCAATACTTTTTGTTCTCATGTTTACTTCCTTTCAAGTTTTGACTATAGCTGTGATTATTCTCTTTCTAACAACAAAATCTTGAATAAGTCTAAGAATGAGTTGATGGCCCCAGACACCCCATATAAACAGATTGAAGTATCTTCCTACTTTCTTGAGGTCTCTCTCAACATTCCGATCTCATCTGCTATTCCATAATGATCCAGCTTATACATTTTCATGTAGTGAATTATGCTTCTTAGACAAAATATAAAATATAAAAGATCACCATTTGCTATGCTGGTGATTCAGTAACTTGAGTTTGTTGCTTTGTTAGTTATGCTGTCCTCCTTTGTATATTGATACCATTGGAGGCTAGTCAAATGCTTATTGTCACTAGGCACAACATTCACTGATACCTCAAGGTAGAGAATGTGATGTGTGCTATTTTCTCAAAGCACGTTCATCACCTGGACACTCTAAATAGATACCATACCCTTGTCCTATGCTTCATTTTTTTTTTCCAAGTGTACTGCCCTAAACTGATGCATTAGATGTTCAGCTGTTGGGATACTCTTGTAAAAGAGGTTTTCATGTCATGGGGAAGCAATAATTTTCTGATTTGTACTTCTGGGAGTGTAGGCGGTGTAATGTGTGCGATCTTCTCAAAGCATGTTCATCACCTGCGCACTTCAATAGAGGCCTAATTTTTATCAAATGATGACATACACTAATGAACAAAGCTAGATTACGCAGTGACATGATGCACAGCTGTGGGTTTCACATGTGTGGTCCCACATTGATCAAATTGAATAGGCCGTGATCAATGTGGGGCTGACAGGTGCACATCAAATGGTTTTTCTTCTTAGGAGTTGCATAACTTGACCATGCAGTGTATGCTGTATGCTCATGGGTTTTTACCAACCTTATATTCATAAACTAATTGGTCTTTATTCTTTTTTGATCAATGTGGGGCTGACAGGTGCACATCAAATGGTTTTTCTTAGGAGTTGCATAAATTGACCATGCAGTGTATGCTGTATGCTCATGGGTTTTTACCAACCTTATATTCATAAACTAATTGGTCTTTATTCTTTTTTATTTTTCCATTTTATTTCTTATTTTTCAAAGTGATTTGCAACTTACTGGTCTCTGTGTTGTGGTTTTGGCAGAACGGACTTGATACCAAGGTTGAGAAATCAAGGAAACAAATGAAGGAAAGGAAGAACAGATCCAAGAAGATCCGTGGAGTGAAAAAGGTGCGTTTTGGAAGCAGCAGTTAATCTTTCATATGCTTCTCTATTTGATTTGCAGTTTTTTTTTAATCTGAAACGCTTGGGATTTTTGCTTCCTGTTACTTGTGTGCAGACAAAGGCTGGAGATGCTGCCAAGGCTGGAAAGAAGAAATGAGGAGTTAAAAAGAGGTCCTGCAGTCCCTTATTTTGTAATGGTAATTTTTGCTTTTTAGGCTCATTTTTGTTAGGAGAATCATCTGTTAAGATATTATATTCCTGTTTCTTTACTGGGATTCTATGTTAAAAAAAATGAGGATGCAAGACATGGAACCTGAAAATGTGCGGATAGTTTGTTTCCTCGCTTGATTTCTTTTTCTTATTACAAGTTATGGAATAGAAAATTTGTGTTGGTTGTTATTGAAATTTTTGAATCAGGAGTTCTACGCACTGAAATTGAAATAATCGGATTGAAATGATTGTGTAGCTTCCCATTCCATGAACTGTTGGAGAAAAACATTAATTTGTTTGAAGTTCTACAAGTTCAAATCTTATTTTTTTTTTCCCTTTGACAGATGATTAAAAGTTCATAATTATCCACTCAGGTTTCTTTTTGTGTTATCTCCATTAAGACGGTGTGGTGTTGTGTTCATGATGTGGATATGGTTCATTTTATTTTTTTAGGGCGATTGACACCAAAGAATTGTGTTTGTTTAGAACGTTTTCAAAAATGAGAATTTGGATACAAGAGTCCGATTTTGCTGCAAGGCCAATTTGCTACAAGGCTGAGGAACTGCTAAATTGTTGGCGGGATGCAAAACTATTTCAATATTTAACCCACATCTCGTTTATAAATCCAAGGTAGGTTATTTTTTTAATATCCAAGAAAAACCATCTTTGTACCCTAAAACTATCATCTCTCAAAACCATCTTTATACTCCCAAGTAAGGTTATTTTTTTAATATGCAAGAAAAACCATTTCTCTACCCTAAAACTATCATCTCTCAAAACCATCTTTATACCCTAAAACTGTATTCTCCCAACCACCCTAAAACTACCATAAAACCACCTTTATCAAAAAAATAAACATGAAACCACCTATCAAATCAGCTGTAAAACCACCATTAAAACCACCTTTTCCCCAAACTACCTGATTCACTTTCATTTTAAGACTGAAATGAAGAGAGAGATGGAGAGTAACATTTTTTTTTTTTTTTTTTCCATTTTGTCTAATAAAAAATGAAGTAAATGTGAAATAGTTGTACTTGTATTAGAATGGTGGTCTTAACCAGGGTTAAATATTGGAAAAAAGTTGAAGTAGTTTTGTGCCACATTTCAACCATTTAGCGGTTCCTCAGCCTTGTAGCAAATTGGCTTTGCAGCAAAATCGGACTCTTGGATACAATCCTATAACAGCTCAAAATTAGAAAATCGGACTCTTAGATACATTCCTATAACAGCTCAAAATTAGAAATATAAAATGACTTTTGACGTTAACTTTTTTAAATTTTTTAGCTGTTTTACCCAATCTTCCATCAGTCACCCATAACTTTAGGCCTAGAGCAATTCTAAAGGCAAAGCAAGAATGTTTTTTAAGCAACCAAGCTCCAAGTTAGGCCAAATTACAGCCAGGCAGCCCCACAAAAAAGAAGATAAGATTGATCCAGTTTAGGTTATTCGATTTGGAGCATCCAATTAAAAAATGTCATTAACTCTTGAGCACCTTGAAGGACATGTTTGTATCTATTTTATAAATTATGTACTATTGTGTATATATTGTTAAAACCATATTTATGGATGTGATTTGGTGACTCTCATAAGTTATTAGTTTAAAAAAAATTAAACAACCCTTCGCATCCAAAGATCAAAGTTCTTAGTTTTCTAACGTTGGTTTTAAATAAAACCAAACTATTATCTTCCAGAAGAATGAACTAAAGATCTCTTTGTAAGTGAAAAAGTTGTATAGGATTAGGGGAGTCACAATGTAACTGCTATGATCTTGAAGAGAATACTTTTTTGTTTCTGTTTCTAGATAGAATAGAATTAGAATTTTAGCATAGGTTGAAACTGTTCCCTCTCTTTGGCTATTAAAGCATACAAATTAATATGGTTGAAGACCACGACTTCTTAGCTTTCCTCTCATGGGAAAACCAGCCTCCTCCCAATTCGTTGTTAGGTGATTGGATAAGTGTGCTTAGATCTTTTGATTTCATTGATGCTCT
This sequence comes from Macleaya cordata, assembly GCA_002174775.1. NCBI lineage: Eukaryota > Viridiplantae > Streptophyta > Magnoliopsida > Ranunculales > Papaveraceae > Macleaya > Macleaya cordata. Next base: position 65,002 of record MVGT01004182.1, read on the forward strand.
CCAAACTGAATCTCCCATAATTACCGTGCAACAACTCATCACCCTTGCAACTCTAGTTGAAGAATGGCTATTAGTTATACTGGATATGAAGATTGCAATGTGTACTTTACTCCATCTAGATTTTATAAGCATCTCCATAATGTTTAAGGTTAGGCGAATCTTTCCAAGGTAGTAATAAATGGACTCATCAACTGATATTAATTTTTGGTTTTCTCCAACATCTCACCAGAACTTCTTTGTTTTAATGTAGAGAGCTGAAAATAGTCTTTAATCGAATACATATTTCTAGTCTAAAAGATGTGATCTATCCCCAAAAGGCGGTCAGAGAGAGAAAGTTGGTGCACCTATTTATAGGGTTTCAAGTCCATCCCACTCCTAAAAGTCTCAACTAAGTCTCATAAACGAATTAATGACTTTCATTCATCATGTGTAACCCTAATTCATGAATTTAAAACAAGGAATTTGTCTATGCAAAGTAATGAAAAGTGACTATAATATACGAAGAGGATTAAAGTGCATAAAACATGTGTGGCACACAATTAATCAACATACATACAACAAGTATTTTGTAGAAATTAAATAGTCATGAAAATGTCACATGAAGCATATGAGAAAGAAAATAACAGAATGCCATGTGAGAGTTAAAAATGGATTTTAAATGAAACCCGACCTGGACACATATAATGGTTGGTTCCAAATTATAGAGTATTACACCCTATCATTCTTTATATATACTTTGAAAATAAATAAACAGGCTTTTAGGTGAAGGACGAAAACAATGGGAAACAAGTAAAACTAACTTAGGTTTTGAATAGCTTTGGTTGAGAAAAAATGGAATTGCGTCCGAATGCTTTTTTCAAGTAGACGTTCGAGTCTAGGCGAACAAGTTTCAACGATCTAAAAAATTGAGCATTTAGACGTAAAGATTGTATTCCATCGTGATTTGAAGGTATCATAAAACAGAACATTTGAAGTCTTATCAAGGACTAAGGACAATAATGAAACCTGCAAATTAATGAGTTAAATAGGAAGAGCGTGGAGTTTTGGATTTTTGCTTCAAACTCAAGGACTCTTGGATATCTAAGACCTTGACATCAGATGATCCATATTGACTTCGATTTTGTTGATTGACGGTTTAATGTGGGTCAACAAGACCCCACTGTGATATTGGTTCGGGGATTAGAGAATGATGGTGGAGCTCGCCGTTTAAGTCTCCACCAGGGGCGGAGCCACATTGAGGCCTAGGGGGGCCATGGCCCCCCCAAGCCTCATGACTCCCTCCCTTTTGTTAGATGTTAAAACTTTCATTAATAAATACAAAATTATGTAACTGTTTAATGGCCCTATAAACAAATTTAAACTTTTATATTTATACTTATTGGTGCCTAAACTAATTATAATTTTATAATTTAGAAGTTTTACTCTCTTTTTTTCCCCAACTTTATCTTCTGGACCTAACATGCTACTTACGATTACATCTTGTTTACACCAAGCTGTAGGACCCATATGGAAATGACCTAACCTTTGATATTTTTGTGAGGATTATATTTTCACCATGTGGATCATCTTCAAAAAGAATCATTCTTTATAATCTTTCTAACCTCTTTTAAAGTTTGTTGAAATTTTATCAGTAAAATAGATTGTTCAAAAACTTCAAATTTAAATTAACTTTTGTTGGTGTTAAAATTTTTTGAAGCTGGATGCATTTTTTAGTATGACGATCTACATAATGAAGAGACCATCTCACAGAAAAAGAAAAAAAAAATCGGTCCTTATGTAGGCCCTACAAACGGTGTAAATAGGGTGTAAATGTAAATGGAGTGTTATATTGCTAAGAAAAAGTGGGGTGAGAGTATAGTTGGCCCCCTTAACAATGAATTCCTGGCTCCGCCCCTGGTCTCCACCAAGCAAATGGTGGGTTCGTCTTGACCCAAGTTTAAGTTAAACGTACGTGGGTCAACAAAATCAACTCCTCAATCTTGTTACAGATTATTCACACCATTTAGAGAGATGGGAGTTAAGTTCCACCATTATGTTCTACTTATTATCATTCTAATAAATATTGATACAAAGTACAAAATGAGACGATTTCGCTATGGTAAGCTATGGAAAACGATACAAAATGAGGTGTTAGACATGAAAAATGCTATGTGACAAAAAGTGATGTACATGTAATATTACTTGTACGACATGGTGAATTAGAAAAAAAAAAATATAATGAGTTAGATACATTATCATATCAGTGTTTTTTTTAATAAGAAAAGAACATAATGAACACAAGAATCTAATAAAAACATAATATTAGTGAAGTGCAATTATTTGTGGGGGTTTTTTTTTTTTTTTTTAACCACCTTCTTTGGTTCTTCGGGTTTTGGAGGAGGATAGAATTGGTGTAGGTCTAATTTAAGGGGTTCCAAGATAGGTTCACTAGGTTTTCGGAGAAATCTGTTTGAAACGTAGGAATTTGCTTCCATATGCATTGAATCCGCCAACGTTTTTAAGGGTTTATTTAGTACTGTAAAGAACTTCAAACTACTACTGTACTTGGAAGGTGATGAAAGAAAGAATTGAGGGGGTTTAGTAATAAGCGAAAATGCAGTCAACCTGTTGTCACAAACAGCCATCTCCATCAGAGAGAAACAGAAACAGAAACAGAGAATAGTTGAAGTTGGTTTGAGCGCGAGAGACAAGTAGACACTAGACAGACGTTTGAACGTTTCAACTGGCGTGTTCCCAAAGTAAACGTAAAAGTTCATTTTTTTAGGGCCCCATTTTTTACAATAAATTAGTCGTAAAATATGAATTGAAGTAAGCATGACTCCGCCCAATGGATAAGGCGCTGGTCTACGAAACCAGAGATTCTGGTTTCGATTCCCAGTGGAGTCGATTTCTGTAATTTTTTTCAGAGTTGACTAATTTATTGAATTTTTTACAGATACCTACCATTTTTTTTTTCCATGGTGGTGGTGGCAGTGAGGCAGTGGAGCCAATGAGGCGGTGGTGTTGTCGTGGTGGTGGAGATGGTTATGGCGTTGGTCGTGACGGTGGTGATAGTAGGGTGTCTTCAGTTGGGAGTGGTGGGTTGTATTTTGTTGGAGAGTTTTCTAGGTGCTGATAACAAATGACACCTTGGCTGCCCCCATCAGGGTGTCCCAATAACACGATCCGCGAATTAGCTCCACACTTCCAGTTCCACCATTAATCTTTTCTTGTACAGTACAAGGTCTGTCCAGTGTCAATGTATGTTCTACTAAACAGTATAATCATTCCAACCCAAACATTTCAAAACCTTATGTTAATAGTGTTGATGATACATGCTGATACAAACCGAGACGGTTTCGTTCCAATAACTACCGAAACCAAAATAAAACATTGCGAGACATTCGAATTTTGAAGCATGATATTATCATGTTCACTGTCCAAAGCAGCAGTTGGTGTTCCCATGGTCAACATAATTATCTTTGAATACAAAAATCCTTCTTTATTCATCTTCTAGTGCGAAACAAAAATGAAGATTTCTCTGACTACTCTCAACAGTGTTGATTATCATACATTCCCTTGATTTTTGACGACTAGTTTCATGGCCAAACCTAAAAGTTCTGCAGCCCTAATGTGAGCTGAGCACCAAACTCTTGTAATCTCTACCTATTTACATGGTATCTGAATCCGGTTCAATTGCTGCACATAATCCTCCGTGGGTCATCATCTCTACATAGAATTCAGCATGTTCCTGCTTAACCAAGATCAATTCCAAGTGATTAGATAAACTAACTACAAGATTGAAAGGCGAGATTTTAATCAACTACAAAAGGGAAGGTGGGGAAGATATTCCACTATTAATATGTGATTATGCTAATTAGTCCGAGAAAATGTGAATACTGTAGTTAGCAAGCAATCTAGGAAGCATAAAATTTACGCTAGCTGTTAACTCCAAATGCATCACATTGCAGAGAAAAATTCTCAAGTGTCAAGCATATATCAAGTTCCACGCTCTTCCCCTTATCTAATATAAGGGAAGTAAGTATTGAACTGTATAATAGGTTAAACAGAAGAATACCTTTACAGCTACAATAACAACCGCCACACCATTTAGTTGGGATTCCTGAAAGAGGTTTCTTGCATCATCAGTTGTAACAACCGGAACAACTTTTGGTAGGACCGATGCCACTACAAATAAGCATAAATAAACAAACAGAGATTTAGCAAAATAAGCGCATCAATACATACATAAAGTGCATACTAAACATGGTAAGGATAATGTATAGGAAATGCTGATCAATATATGCGTGTGAAATGATATAGTTTTCCCGGGTAGTGATTGAAGGATTTCTTATGTTTGATAACTGAGGTAGCCATATTAATAAAGACACAGATTGGCCCTTGTTAAATGAAAGCACTGTTCTGTCAATACAAAATATTATTTTTTACTAAGATGGGAGCACCATTTATCAAAAGAGGCCCTTCAAACTACTTCCTAGTGTCATTCTTCCTTTTCATTTTCCCTCATAACTTCACAAAATAATGTCCTGATGCAAATCTGGTTATATGCTACAAAATCAGATTAAGGTCATTCGCCCACCTAAACAACCAAAAGGCTTCCACGCATTGATTCAATAGAATGACTCCCTTCAATAATCTAAAACACATTTAACTAATGACTAAGATATTGTACCCCAATGGACTGCAACATACATAAAAGGTAGTGTAGGGGACCAATTACCTAATTTTTCAGTATGGCGTTTGTCATCAATTAGCAAAACTCTGTAACTGTCTCCATACCCAACACCTCTCTTGTACTTCAGCCAGCCCATATCTCCACCTAAAACCACAAACAGAACAATTTAAATGTCAATAACTTTTAAAATTTTGCGATCCAAATAACCATATCAAGTTTAAAACCAAAAATCATTAACTAGCATGTCTATTTGTCTTTTTATTATTTCATTCTCTATTTTTTTCCTTATTTTCTTTTTGAAATGTATGTGGACCGTGTGGTTTCTTTCTTGCATACTTTTTTCTTAAATTTTAAATGTGCATCTAAGGTTTTCTATCAACTTGAAATTCACATGAGACAACATGAATCCTACTTGTGAAACTATGATATCTTGAAAGCAATAAGTGCTAGGAACTCCAATATACCTAAAACCAAACAACTTCAAAACAAAAAATAAAAAATAAACAAAAGAACCAGAAGGTCTTCTATTTTTTTTTATAGGTGACACCAAGATGAATGTGCACTTTTGCAGTGAAAATGAATAGCCAAAGCACATAACCAATTATTGGGGAAAGTCAAGACCAAACACTAGTTTATACAGTTCATATATCGGAGGAAACTTCAAAGCAACCCTATTTTTCTTTTGATCGAAAATTTCAACTGTACTGACTATAAAATGCTGATAATATAAGGAACAAAAGGAAAGCCAGAAGCACTAAGATTTCCCATGAAATTTAATTTTAACATTGAATTCCGGATCACCTTTTATCTATTAATTTCTGTTCTATTAAAGGATTTGACCACCGTTTACTACAGAACACGTAGTGAAGTAGACACCTCTCCAAACAAAGAGACAACTCCACCTTTAACAATAATGACTATTATTTTGGTGATTGGTAAATGCATTAAGAAGGATGAAGTATTGCATTCCAATCAAGGAAGGTTTGTCTATTCTCTAAGAGGGACGCTCCATATTATACAGTGTATGCTCTAATTTGTTTTTTGATCAATAAATAGTGTATGCTCTAATTGCTTGTAGATTTAGCCCTTTCTCTCTCAAAAAAAAAAAATTGCTTGTAGATAATTTCATAATCAATTTCTAAGAAAAAGATGAACACCTTCTATGGATATGGAAAAATAACAAAGAGATACAAAATGGAAACCAGATGACATTTATTTCTTCCTTTCCTCTCCAAAATTGTCAAAGTGATCAATCCTCTATAGGAGGCTCACAAAGGAGTATGTGAACCAATGTAATAGACTAATAGTGAAGAAGAAATGAATACGAAGAGCATCAACTCTTCCTCAAAGATCCTAATAGAGAGAACATACCCTCGAGTGAATACACAACCTCGATGAATTCTTGAAGCTAAAATGGGAAGGTTAACCAAATTTTTTTCAAGAAGTCTGAAGTGATGTAAATACGTATCAAACCTTCAACCCTATGCAAGAAGGTAATGGATTCCATTGATAAGAATCACCTTTGAGATTTGCTTGAGCAAAAAAAACGATAGAAAAACCTTGAAAAAAAAAAAAGGCTTACAGATGAAAAATAAACAACAGGAAACAAGTACATAAGTTTTGAAAGGCTTCGGCGGACAAATGGAATTGCCTTTGATGAATATTTCTTCCCCTGTATACATTTGAGTCTAGGGGAAACATAAAAATTGAGAATTTAGTTGTTAAAATTGTGTTTCATTCTGATTTGAAAGTGATCATTTAGAAGATTTGAAGTCAAGGGCAACACAAAAAACCTGGTTGGCAAGCTAAATGAAAAGTCATACAAGTTCAACCAAAACCCTAAACTTGAATTCATTCATGGTGTTTCATGGGCACCAAACATTAGTTCTGGGACCCACAATGTCCTCTAACCTATTAATCATCAATCTCTGAAAATTTCCTTCTAAAACCCTAAAATGAAAATTTTTTTCCCCCGAGATTCCAAAGTACAAAGAATCAGATACATTATCGGTGTTTAACAAGAAAAGAACATGGCGTTAACACAAGAATCTATCAAGTTTAAATGCAAAATTTCAATTAAAGGGCCTAATAAAACTTGTAAAAAATGTGCAAAAGTTGTTTTACCTTCTTGGGGTTGTGGAGTAGGATCAAATTGGGGTAGCTCGAAATTAGGGCGTTCCAAGATACCTGCACCTCCTTTACTGGGAAATCCGAATGAATTTGTTTCCATATGCATTGAAACAGCCAATGTTTTTAAGGGTTTCTTTAGTACAGTAAAGAATTTCAAACTGCTGTGTTTGGAAGCTAATAGAAGAGAGAATTGAGGGGGTTTGGTAAAAGAAAATGCAGTTAAACTGCTACAAACAGCCATCTCCATGAGAGAGAAAGAAAGAAAATAGTTTTTAGGTTAAAAGATTGAGGTTGGTTTGTGCGCGAGAGACGAGTAGATGACGGTTAAAAGTTTGAAGTGGTATGGCATGTTTAACTAGGCTTGTCAATTGGGTTGGGCTGGCCCGAAGCTCGCTCGTTCGGCCCGATAATTTTTGGGCCGAGCTTTATTTGAGAATGAGCCAGGCCGAGTCTGAACAAAAAATAAAGCCCGAATTCAAGTTCGGGCCGAGCTTGGGCATTATAGAGCTCAGCCTAATTTAGGCTCAGCCCGAATATTAATTAACATATAATTATAATTTTTAAATCACATACATCATTTATTCTTATTCTTTTTTGAAACCATCTAATTAGTTATTCTTTTACTTGAAACTCAACACCATTTTATCTTTTTATTTTGAAACACAACATATTATTTATTATATTTTTTAAAACTAACCAACATATTACTCAATTAAAGTAAATGGTTGACTCTAGAATAAATGAGACAACTATTTATACTATTTTAAACAACTAAATCTCATACCCTAACCATTTGAAACCCTAAGCTTCTTTGATTTGTTTTCATCAAGAATTTCAATGTTGAGTATCTCAAATATTATTAAAAATAGGAATCTTAATTTTTGAACTCTCACTTATTTATAGGTTTTTTGACCTCCACGTTATAGCGTATATATTTTTCGAGCAAGCCCGAATTCGGCCCGAAGCCCGAAATTTTATTTCGCGGAGTTTGGTCAAGGATATTTAATTTTACTTTGGACCGAGCTTGGGCTTGAGAATGTCAAATATATTTCGGCCCGAGCTTGAACACCTCTAAGCCCGGCTCACTTAGCCCAATTGACAGGCCTATGTTTAACGGAAAAAATAAGGGTCTTTTGGCCAGATATGCAGTGTTAAAACTTAGTGCTTGACGACAAAAATAAGCATAAGACTCCATGGCCCCATGGATAAGGCGCTGGTCTACGAAACCAGAGATTCTGGATTCGATCCCCAGTGGAGTCGTCGTGTGTTATTGTCTTTCTCCCCCATTAGGGTTGCACACAGTTTGGTTGTTTTTTTTTTTTTTTTTTGTCAAATCCACAGTTAAATTATCCCTTGATTACAAGTTTTAGAATCACATTATTATAGGGTTAAAAGTTTTAAAATGATTTGATTTTCAAAATTATCTCTTGATTTACCCTCATATAGGCCCCACAATACTATTCAAAAGTGATGTATATGTATGCACAAACTAATTAATATATTTACATTTTACTTCATTATTTTCTTTAAAATAAATACTTATCAATGAATTATTAAATTCAGTTTTATGATTAATAAGATGAGATTTAGAGAATATTATCATGCATTTTATATATAATAATGCATGTGTATACTGTATAGATATGTGTTTATCAGGTTTTTTCGATCTTTTAGTTTGGTGTTTTTGGTTTCGTTTTAATTTTTTTAATTTTTTTAAAACATAAAACCAAAATAACCATAAATATCAGTTTTTATCGTTTTTTAGTTTTTCAGTGTTACAGTTTGTCAGTATTTTTTTTGATTTGGACCGGCTCAAGCAGGATAAAATACTGCACCATGTGCAGCCCTATTCGCAATATAACATGTAATCTTCTTGTGTTATCGTGTGTTATTTCGATTCCCATTAAAGAATTCTACGGTTCCATAAAATATCCTTTCTCAGTATCAGTAATGATATTGTTACGTAGCACGTACTATGTACATTCTTTCTCGGTGCATCCAGAGAAAAAGGGGGGTTTCTAACCTTTTTCATATCATAATCAAATACAGTACATTACTACAAACATATGTTCTTTTTTCGACGACGAATCAAACGCAGCCGTTGTGTTTAATTTTGTTCAATTATAATGAAAATGGGTGCATGAACAAAACCTTGAATCATGATTGGATGTAGTCTTGAATTTATTTACCACTCAAGTGGATGAACCATATCGAATTTATTAATGACATATATATCTAGGTTAATTGGCCAGTATCTATCTGGATTTTCAAAAAACATGTCAATTGTCCATATATGTATAAAGAAGAGGTCCCCGTCTAGTAAAATTAGTCTTTTTTTTTTTCTATAAAAAGTGAACGAGTGAGTGCCCTAATTAGGACAAAATTGAGGGATCGATTTGGGACTCATCTGAGGTAAGTAGATATGTTATATTGCGAATCTGCGTCACCAAAAACCAACCATAACCCACGGAAGAGGGTGGTACATGCATGCCCCACTACTACTTCAATCACTCTATACATTCATTGATGGGTCAATATATAGACCTAATGAATAAGAAAATGTGGATTTTGATCAAAAACTCTTACTTCAAAAATATTTTAGGATTTAGCCTAACAAACATTTTCTTTTAGTCTAAGGCTCTTGGATAATAGACTGAAATTCTCTTTGGAAAGAGTTTCAGTGTGTGCAATTTACAGATACTGAAACCCTCTTTACACACACTGAAACCCTTTCCGAAGAGGATTTCAGTGTGTTACCCAGGGGCATTAGACTAAAAGAAAATTTTCGTTGGGCTAAATCTTAAAATATGTTTCAAGTAGGAGTTTTTAGCTAGTTTTTTCTAAGAAAATCAAGTTCATTTATTTGCTGATTTTTCAATCAGTAGACCACATCTGGCAATTGATTTTAGTTACCGACATTTACTAGTAAAAAATTATTTAAATAAGGGGTTATAAGAAAAAAAATATAATACTGAGTCGTGTTTTAACTTTCACTCCAGGCAATAAATTTTTTTTAAATTTAATCAAACTAGCATATTGGTTAGGCTAAATTTAAAAAACTAAAATTGATTGGGTAAAGAAATTAAACCGTAGATGAAATTGAGGTTAAATCCAAATTTCATGTTTAAATAACCCTCCCCCAAACAACAAAAGGCCAAGGGATTTTCACTCACTTATCTTTTAAATGTAATGTGGGCTTCCACATTAATTCTACCGCTATTTCCGATTGCACGGGCTTGTTAAATAGGAACTATTACTAATGGAATAATGCCATATGTGTATACAATGGCCGTGACATAAAGGCATGCCGCTTATACATTTTCATGGTGGTTGAAAATGATTTTCGAACCGGTCTAATAATCTGTCTAATTAGATAGATTGAGGTGGTAGTTCACATCTATCATCCTTTGTGTAACTGTAGGCTCTACAAATACACAATAAATAGTAGATTTGAACTGCCACTTCAATTTATCTAATTAGATAAATTATTTAGTCGGTTCAATAGCATTTCTATTTATTAATGCCTTGACATAACTATTGCATGCAGGCGTCATGCATGTATTAATTGCTGCCGCAACAAACTAGGGCAATGGTCGGGTACAATGCAAGTTGCATAACTTAGTGAGCTCATTTGATAGTGAAATCAAAGCTTAGCAAGATTTACACAATACGATTCACTCTCTTAATAAATTAAAGATCGATAAGACAATGACTTTAGGATAAGAAAAGCCGACATGAAGAGCACGTAGGAGAAAGCTATCATTCCATAAATAGGAACATATATAATGCATAGTGAGAGGCTAATAGGTCGGCCCCCTTCCTACATTTCAATTCTATTATTAAAAGAGAAGCAACTTGAAAAATAATTATGAGATTGAAAATAACTGTTTTTCTACTTTTTCTTAACTAAATAAAATGAGACAATATTAAAAAATTTATAACGAGGGTTATTGTTTGATGTACATAAAAATAATTACTATTGATGAATTTGTTTTTTTTACCCACTCGATTTATCGACTCACACACGTATCACGCATGCAAGAGGGCTCAATAAAACTAAAAATGAATTCAAATTTAATTGTAGCTCTCAAAATGGATATCATCTCAGTACCGAAAATGACTTATCCTTAAATTTTGGACTGTTTTCAACACGATCAATTCATTTCTGGAAATAAAACCAAATGCATTCTCATATAAATATGGTTCAGTTCTGACTGTGTTATAGTTATATAATTCAATGCGAGAAGGCTGTTGCATTCCTTATTTTAATTCATAAACAATGAATAATCATATCTCAATCACAAAAATCACAAATCACATATTTTCCTCTTTTGCTTTGCTTTGCGCTTTAAAATGAATTCAATATTAATTTTTAATCTTTAATTAAATAATAATATTAATATTATTACTTTTAAAAACGCTAAAGATAGCAAACAACCATTTGTCCGGTTGGTTTGTGTCCGAAGTTGGTGGCCTTCTCAGCTTTCGTTAGTGGTAGCTTTTTCTGCACTTATTAATTGTGGCCTTCCCTGCATCTGTAGTGATAGTCTTTCTTATACCTGTTGGTGGTGGCTTTCTCTGCAATCATCCATTGAATCGATGTTAATGGCTATTTCTGCGCTTCTCACATACTATTACAGTGTATCTATGACATATTGTAACTTGGGCATTAGTATCCTCTTAAAAAAAATATTTTTTTTACAAAAGATACCAAAAATTAGCCCTGAAATGAAATGTACACATCACATTTTATGGCGCCACATCAATTTGGAGTATATTTTAGGATCAATTTTTTGTACACTAGCTAGCATCAAATTCAATCCTCATTGGTTTACTAATTAATATTAATTTAAATTAATGGTTTGATTGGTTTTATCGGAAATAATTTACAACAAATGATTGGTCAGAAGACTCTAAACACTACACGGCAAAGCAAAAAGACTATGTAGTTTGTCGTTTTCAACACCAATATCTACTTTTTCTTCTTTTGCAAGAACTCTGTGAGTGCGAAAAAATGACCTGGCAAATAAGCTCTCACTTTTTGGGCTTTTAAAGCTCAAAACTGATAGGTCACCACCTCTCCTCTGTTTCTATCTTGTTGATCAAGGCTTCATAGGAGTTGAAGCAACAGAAATTCCAGAGACATCTTTCAGGTACTGATCATTTTCTCTCTCTCTCTCTCTCTCTCTCTCTCTCTCTCTCTCTCTCTCTCTCTCTCTTTGTTTTTCATGAATTTTTTTAAGCAAATTATTTGGTTTTATTGTTTTGAGCTTTCAATTCTGTAATCCTTTTGTGTTTATTTCACAGATATATTTTTTTTCTTTTTATGGTGATCATCTTATGTATGGTTGAATTGAGATTGGGTTTTGGAGTTAAGATTTGATGATCTTATTTGTGTTGTGGAGCCCAACATGAATTTGGCATTACCTGCTTGTTGCACCTCCAATTTCCCAAATAAAAAGCAGTACCCCACTTAAAAGGGGACCAAAATAAGAACACTAAATTTTTATTTCAGCTTCCACACAACTTTTTGTTTATTTATTTTAGCACCCTACTTAATGTACACTCTGTTTAAATCCTGTTTTTTTGTTGGAATAATCTCCTCACTTATGTATATCATTTATACTAAAAAAAAAAAGTTGGTTAAAAATTGACACCAAAATGGATGGTAAAAGAAACTTCAAATTCCAACTAAATTTTTATGGCTAAAGTTTTCTAACCATGGGACAAACAATACAACAAAAATGTCCATTGGCAACGGTTTCAGAATTGTTACCAAATGCATACTGCAATGATTATGCGATTCCAAAGAATCGTCATTAAATTTGTTGTTACCGTAAAGTGTTAATTTACGGTAATAGTGTTCAACTGTTACTAAAGGACACACCAAAATGCTAAAGTCCAGACCCGTCACCTTAAACAGATTATAGTAACAGTTTTTTTGTAGCAGTGGAAAATCTAATTGGTAACAAAAAATAACTCTTGGATCATTTCTATGTGGATTTAGACAAAAGTGATGGAATGCAAGTAAAATTTTCTTTCCTTTTTTTCCCCCTTCTAAGTGGGGTGTGTTTTGAGAAATCTTTTTGTGTTTCTTTTTTTTTTTTTTGGGTGGGCAACACAATTTAAGGTTTGAAATGTAAGTGGTCCTTCCTTTCATTCAATATTAATTGAAGAAAAGAGTACTTCTTTGGGGATTCAAACCCACTACCTCCACTAGGGAAGCCAATGCTTTCAATCACTAGTCCAGAGCTTAGTAACCGAAACTTTGATATAGGGGTGACGCTCCCGCTCTGGAACCTCGCGTTCCCGCTCTGAAATACGCTCCAACGCTCCCGCTCCGAAGGTATTTTAGAACTAAGAACATTTTTTAATCGGCCGCTCCGACACTCCCGCTCTCGCTTTCGTTCCCCTCAGACCCGCGCTCTAGTTACTTAGGTCCAGAGAGTACAAGGAAATTTATTGTAAATTTAGTTACAGAGACAAAATTTTGCCCACAATGCATGTAAACAAAGGCTGATGTATATGGCACAAGTACACAGAAACAAACCAAAGAGGCGCATTTTCGTGATGAAAAGGGATTTGATGTGCCCGGAATCACGTGGGCCGAGGGCGTAACAATAAGATGTTTCTGCACTTAAGTACTTTATAATTATGCCGTAATTTCACATAATCGATAAATTATTTTATATTGTCCACAATCAATTATCAGAAACTGTGAATACATGGAGTAGTTGAGATTGGAGACTGTTTTCTTGTGGTTACAATTTGCAAACACCACGAATGATAAAGATGAGTAGTTTGATTCTTTAGATCCATGTTAGACGTGGGTCATGAATACCCCCACCTAAGATTGGGTGGGGACTCAAATTATAAACGGTCAAAAAGGGGGTGGTAGGAAGAGTAGATAGCTTATAAAGCTCTCACCATTCCATATGGTGGGGTCGTCTTCTTCACCCACGTTAAAATGTGGGTTTAAAGAACTCCACTCAATCAGTTCTAACTAACTAGTTATTAAGTACTGTAACTGTCAGATTGATTAACAGCTCTAACCGTCGATAGTGAAGCAATAGCTGTTCTTTCTTGGTTTCTTTAATTCTTCTTTCTCTCTCTAGCTAAAAGTAAAAACTGTATCTGCTCTGTAATTCTTCTCACTAAACAGACACATATTTATCAATTCTTCTGGAAAGAAGGTACCTACTGATCTCAGTCGCCTTTTTCTATTCTCTCGTTTTCTGAAAATTTTCATTTCTGTTCTCCTTTTGCGATTCCTTTGAAGAATTATTTAGGGTTTTGGAAGTGATAGTTAAGGATTGAAGCTTTTAGGGTTTAAGAGCATCTTTTCTTCATCTTATTTATCATTGGAGACGATTTCTGGTGTTTACAAATTGCAAAGGTAGTGATGAATCATGTTTTTCTACTTTCTTCTTTTGAGAAATTTTCCTAAAGATTTCAGGTTCTTGGATTTCTTTTTCATTATGAATTGTGGGTTTTGTTTTGTTTCTGCTTTAAACTTGGTTTTACTGTTGAAGATTTGATAATCTGTTAAAATTATGGTCCCTAATATGATTTTCTAGGGTTTAAGAGCATTTTATGTTCATCTTATTCAGTATCACAGTAATGAATCATATTCTTCTATGTCTTCTTTTGGGTAATTTTTCCCTCTCTATATTGCAGGTTTTATATATACTATTAATTAACATTCTGGTGTTCACAATATGTAGGTTTTGTTTTGCTTCTGTTTTTTAACTTGGTTTTACAATTAAAGATTTTATAATATGTGAAATTGTGTTGCCTATTATGACTATATTCTGGATTGCTCAGGAAATGTTAGGTTCTTTTGATTCTTTTATAGAATTTTGCATGCAAATGTTATAGAAAATAGTTAAGGATAGCGTCTTGTAATGCTTCTAGGTTCTTTTTTCCTGACTGATGAATATCTAGGTTTTTATACCCTGTTTCTAATTTTGCTCCAAGATGATATACGGAAATAATTACAGAGTTCAATATTCTAAGGAATTATGTAGATTGTAATCTTTATGTTTGCATTTTGTTGCTCTGATTTACCAGATGGTATTCTCTATATATTATTAATAAGCATTGCAGGTTCTTGGATTTCTTTTTCATTAAGAACTGTGGGTTTTGTTTTGCTTCTGTTTTTAATTTTGTATGGAGTGAATATATGAAATTATTGTGGATTGTGTTCTGCATTTCGTAGGGAATATCTAGGTTTTCATGTGTGTCTTTTTGAATTTGGGTGCAAAGGATACAGGAGATAGTTAAGGATTTCATATTGCAACATTTTGGAATATCTAGGTTTTTATATACAGAGACAATTATGCTTATTATATATTTATATATGCTGCTTTGCATGATTTTGTTGCTCTGATTTTCCAAGATGGTCATCTTTCCCAAAAAAAAAAAAAATTCCAAGAGGGTCTGGTCATTTTAGTTCCCCAATTACTTTGAGGCATGAACTGAAACAGAAAATATATGCCTCACTTGTTTATATGTTTTGGTAAATGGCCACTTCCCTTGTTCAGAACCTTTTCTAGGCTCTTGCTATTAGGAAGTCAGAAATATTATGCTGGTTCTGATGCATTGAATAGGTTTAATGTCTTGTTTTTTTAACTAAATATTTATATGCTCCACGATTAGCTTGGATTCCTGGAGAACGAATTATCTGTTCCCGAGGTTTACAGTCTGTTATAGTGTATTGATAATTGATTTGATTGGGTATATCGTTGTTATGATAGTTTGGTTCTCTTCCTGGGAAGTTCACAACATGGTGAGGAAAAGGAGAAATCAAAATCCTAGTGATGTTGAGAGCTCGAAATCTGTAGAAACCAGTGGTGGCATTGGTGGGGTCTCTGTTGTGCAGCACCCACCGGAAAGGGCTCCACCACCATCTCAGCAGGGAGCCGGAAGAGGCAGCAGAGATCAAGGAGAAAGGGGGTTGGTCACCCAATCACAACAAGGACGCCATGGAGGAAATGGTGGACAGGGTTACGCACGGGGACGTGGCAGATCTCAGTCACATGGTGAGATGACACCCCCTCAGCAACTCATTAGTCCCGTGCTTGAATCTGTTGGGAGGGGCCGAGGTGGTGGCAGTATGAGTGGTGGTCCTTCTTCCTCTGATAGTGTTTCTAGGCCTTCGATTCCCGAGCTGTACCAAGCAAACCCGGCTCCGTCACCTGAGCTGAGCCCTTCAGCTGTAACACAACAGTTTCAGCAGCTCTCAGTCAAGTCAGTAGGGGCTTCCGTCACTGCAGGTCAATCAGTGGGTTCATCGAGTTGTTCTATGAGATTCCCTCGTCGCCCTGGCAAAGGGAACGCTGGGGTTAAGAGCCTGATCAGGGCAAATCATTTCCTTGTTAAGCTACGAGATAAAGATCTTTACCACTACGATGTAGGTTCTCTCTTTGGACCTTCCTTTATTGATAACTGCTGAAGTGAATGCTAACTATTTGCTTTTTCTCACCAGGTATCAATTACACCTGAAGTTACTTCTTGGAGTGTGAATCGGGTTCTTATGAAGCAGCTGCTGAACTTGTACAAGAACTCACAACTAGGAGGACGGTCTCCAGCTTATGATGGCCGAAAGAGTCTATATACAGCTGGACCACTACCTTTTACTTCAAAAGAATTTTCAATTAATCTGGTCAATGATGATGATGCCACGGGCAGTCCCAGGTCATAGTTAATCTTCTTGCCTCTCACTCAAATGCCCACTTATATCTATACCTAATTTTTCTTGACTTCTGGTTTTGTGATACAGGGGTGAGAAACAATACAGCGTTACCATCAAATTGGTGGCACGTCCCGATTTACACCATTTAGAATCGTTTTTGCGGGGTACACAAGCAGAAGTGCCTCAAGAAGTTATAACGGTTCTCGACGTTGTTCTTCGACAACAGCCTACTTCTAGGTACTTCTGTTATTCCCATTGGATTTGGCTTTTGTTTGGTGTCTTCTCTCAATCTCATGTAATAAGTTTTTTGCACTGTGATTATTGGTCGTAGGCATCGTATTAAATTTCCATTATTTTGCGAAGTATTTTGATTTCCAAAAGAACCAACATGAAATATCACTTACATTATCTTTTTGTATCATCATTTCCATGTAAAGTTATAGATTGCTTGCATCAGTATATAAGATAATGCTATGGATCCATTTCAACAATCCATATACACCCTTTTTAATAATATGATGGCTTTTAATGTGTTTTTATGGTTCTCCTTAAAGTTACCACATAAAAAATCCATAATATCTCTCATATTTTCCACTATATATAATCATTTCCGTAATCTAGCATTTTCATGAAACACTTCAATTTCCAGGCTGATAGTAATGGACACCAAAAATGAAATGTGATAACCTTGGTTGTAGGTATACCGCTGTCGGCCGATCATTCTATTCCCCTGATTTTGGGAGAAACCAATCGCTTGGTGAGGGTTTGGAAATTTGGCGTGGTTTTTATCAGAGCATTCGCCCAACTCAGATGGGTTTGTCATTGAACATTGGTAAGTTCATTTGTTTCTTGTTTTTGATAATTTGCTAAATTCGTATACTTTTGTAATTTTGTTAGTTGTTTCAATCTGCCACATGCAAAATACTTTTGATGAACTGTTCAAGCCAAATAATTCATTTGTTTTTTGTCATCTCTGATGTCATTTGCAAACATCGGTCAACCAACTTATCTCAAAGGAGACACCTGTGGGTTCCCTTTACTAAGAGATTTATAAATGTTGCAGATATGTCATCCAGCGCTTTTATTGAGCCCTTGCCAGTCATTGAGTTTGTAACTCGTCTCTTGAATCGGGATGTTTTAGGTAGACCATTGACAGATTCTGATCGTGTGAAGGTCTGCTCTCTTTTTTTCCTTGTCTGTGTGTTGATAAGTCTTTTGGCTAATTTTGAATCTTTTGTTGCCTGTACTTTTTTTTTTTCTGATATTTCATCTTTATGATTTTAGTGCACATTTTCTATCCTCTTTCGTTGTTTTATTTTATGGGTGTTGGCAGATAAAAAAGGCTCTTAGAGGTGTAAAAGTTGAAGTTACACACCGGGGAAATGTGCGTAGAAAATACTGTATATCGAGTGTAACATCAAATGCAACACGTGAACTGACGTAAGAATCAATGTTTTCGGTTGTAACTAGATCTACTATATAATTCCCTCGATTTTTAACTTATCTAACTTCCACATTAAGTGTTGTACACATGCGGCATCTCTAACATGGTTGGTCCACCATTTTGCTTATTGGTTTTTATAGTTTCACAGTCGACGATAAAGGAACGACGAAATCTGTTGTTCAATATTTTCAAGAGACCTACGGCTTTGTCCTTCAACATACCTCATGGCCTTGTCTATTAGTGGGAAAGCAAAATAAACCAAATTATATGCCTATGGAGGTATTTGCATTTTAAATCTGTCTTCCCGTGTCCATTGTATTGTATAAATTCGCCTCATAATCAGTTATTAATGGATTCAGGTATGCAACATTGTGAAAGGTCAAAGGTACTCCAAGAGGTTGAGTGAGAGGCAGATAACTTCTCTGCTGAGGGTGACCTGTCAGAGTCCTCGTGATCGAGAGTCAGATATTTTGCATGTACGTATGTGCTGGAAATTGTTAGTATTTCCTCAGTAACTTATTGTGCATAAGCAGTCACTGTCTACATGGAACATGGGTTATATACTTATCCTGTTCTGTTTCTCAAGATCTGGAACGAACACAACACTTACATTACCAAGATTGGTTTTAGTTTGAATTTATTTTGATTTTTATTCTTTTAAATTGATAACGACCTTCCCTAATTTTTCATTTTCCTGCTATCATTTCAATATAATACATCATCGTCGCTAATCAAGAAATGTAGATCTGGTTCTATAGCATCAGACTTCCCGTTGAGGGTAGATAGTGGATGTCCCATAATATCTCAAGTTTTCAACATTATGTAATGATTAGTCAATCAAGTAATATTTGTTGAGCTAAGGTTATTGGGTCTGCAGGTCCACCAATATTTGGATTTTTTTTTATTTTCTTTTGTGATGCATTGTTCCTTTTGATTATATTTTTAATCTCTTCCTCTGATATTGGAGTTGTGTTCTCTTTTTTTTTTTTTTGGTCACACTACCAGGTTGTGTTTAACTTTTTATTAGGTAACCAAATTCCAAAAGCTATACTACTATTATATCCAACATGCATCTTGTACTTTTGTTTCTATGATCTATTACATGGTCTGCAAGAACTTTCGATTCTAACACCTCTCTTCCTGTTTAGACGGTTTGTCAAAATGGGTACGACAAAGACAGTTGTGCGAAGGACTTTGGTATTGAAATCAGTAAGGAACTTGCTTCTGTGGAAGCGCGCATTCTACCTGCACCTTTGGTAAGTAAAATTGTGGACAAATTGTATCCTATGTATTAATTTGTTTTATAAACCCACTGCTTGGCACTTAGACTTTTGGTGCTTATTGGATGCTCACTATTGCTGGTTGTTGCTCATGCAGCTTAAATACCACGAGACAGGAAAAGAAAAGAACTGCTTGCCGCAAGTTGGTCAATGGAACATGATCAATAAGGTTTTGTTTCTGAAACCTTCAAAGCCTTCTCATTTTAACATGTTTAGGGAGCTTGGTTTTAGAAGTTTTTACTCCACCTGTACAGAATAGATGAATCATGCGTTGATAAGTGGTGTAGTTATCTAAATTATGATTTCATTGATCTTGAGACAGGATGCATGTAATTTTGCTCAATGTGTTTTACTCTTGCTGTGGGAGTGGGTGGGGGATGTGGGGCAGGGGACTGGAGAGCAAAGCTGGAAAAAGCTGCAGTTGATAACCAATTTTTGTTAACATATTTTAGGTTGCCAGAGTGGGAGGTTGGCACCTAGGCTAGAAGCTTCTTGCAATTAAGAATATGAGAAGGAAATACCTCAATTTAGCCTTTGCTTTAGAATGTAGGGGATAAGATAACAAAGAAGAATAATCACCCATTTTAGAAAGTTGCTGGCAAAACCAATGTTTGAAGATATTTAGGTGAGCCTGGTTGTTGGGCAATGCTGGCCTCAGCAAACTGACTAGGCTTCTAGAGGCTTCTGACCATAGGTTTGATCCTGTAGAATCTGACCCATTTTCTCATTGAGCGCAGGGACATTATTTATAATTTTTCCTAAGTAAGAGATATTATTTATAATTTGTTTCATTTTATGAAATAAAGCTAGTTTCTACTCGGCCATAGCCCAACCCAAAGGTACATTTAGTCCAGCCTAAACCCGAATTGGTTTGGCCCAATTCATGTCTCATGGGCCCATTTAACCTTGTCAAAATAATGAGAACGAGAATTTTCTTATAACCAAGAATAGTTTTCCATTTATCTAAATTGAATTATTATGCTGGTAATGTGAAATGGGATATAATTCGTGGCATTTGCTTACGTTTTTATTCTTTCTTTTCTTTCTTTCTTCTATTGAAGAAAATGGTAAATGGGGGAACGGTGGATAGCTGGGCATGCATAAACTTTTCACGCAATGTGCAAGATGGTGCTGTTCGTAGGTTTTGCCATGAGCTTGCACAGATGTGCTGCACTTCTGGCATGGTACACAGCTCGAAGCACTCCTATATAATTAGTATTTGATATAAAAGGCTTCCCATATTTGCAGGACTCTTTTTTGTTTTCTCATTGCTACTTGTGTTACTCTTCCGTCATCTTAATATACTGCTTGGGTTTGTCCAGATATTTAACCTCGAACCAATACTTCCACCATACAGTGCTCGACCAGATCAGCCACAGAGAGCTTTAAAGACTCTCCACAAAGAAGCCATGACCAATCTCAAGCCACAGAGCAAGGAACTTGACCTGCTGATTGTTATTTTGCCGGATAATAATGGTTCTTTGTATGGTAAGGAACTTTTAATTTCGAACTGCAATCTTTCATTTTCCTGCTACGTTTTTTTTTTTTTCCTCATTTGCATTTTTTTTTTATCTATACTTACAGGTGATGTGAAGCGTATCTGTGAGACAGATCTTGGACTTGTTTCTCAATGTTGTCTAACAAAGCATGTTTTTAAGACAGAAAAAAAATATTTGGCAAATGTGGCTCTAAAGATCAATGTCAAAGTAGGAGGAAGGAACACAGTGCTTGTTGACGCATTATCGAGGCGCATACCTCTGGTCAGTGACCAACCAACCATCATCTTTGGTGCTGACGTAACCCATCCCCGTCCCGGGGAGGCCTCGAGTCCCTCCATAGCCGCCGTAAGATTTATACATATAAACTCACAATTCTAAGCAATAGCTTCTGACACAAATCCGTGCTCGTCACACACATCTGCGAACATTCTTCTTCTTCTTCTTTTCTTCTCCCTTTTCTTTTCTGAAACATATGCTGATTTACTATGCACTTTTCTTGCCTAGTTTAGGCGTTGTAGAATTTATTCCTCCTATCACCCAGAACTAAAAACAATTTTTGATGTTATAAACTTTTGCTCAGATTGTGGCTTCTCAAGATTGGCCAGAAGTCACAAAGTATGCTGGTTTGGTTTGTGCTCAAGCTCCTCGCCAAGAAATCATCGAGGATATGTATAAAGAATGGCAAGATCCTGAACGAGGAACTTTGACTGGAGGCATGATCAAGTATGTTCAATTTTTTCATTTTCTTTTCTTTTATTGATTTTAATAGATGACGGTAAATCAGTTTTATATTTTGCATTTGACTCAGTTTTAAAGGGAGGTATGGGTAGTGAATAAGAGTCGATTTTCTTTTATGATCCAGGGAGCTTCTGTTGTCTTTCTATAGAGAAACTAGGCATAAACCTCAGCGGATCATATTCTACAGGTATAGTTTAATATTGTATTCTTTTGGTCGCTTTCATTGCCACAAGTGATGATGCTTTCTGTGTGCAGGGATGGTGTTAGTGAAGGCCAATTTCATCAGGTCTTATATCATGAACTGACTGGCATTCGTAAGGTAAAAAAATTGTATATAATTAATTCTTTTGGAAGGAGGTTTGTACACCCAGAGGATTAGGATCACTGTGGAACCCCAACAGTGAGATATGATTCTATCAACAAAGTTTGTTAGTTTTTTGGTAACTATCAGCAGCCCCTTTGGTCTGACACCACTCTATATTACTATTTATTCAAATCTGTAAAAATTAAACCTATAAATAATACTAATATCCATCTCATCATCTGTTCTTTTTAATTTTGGAAGAGTCTAGCTTGCTAGTTTGCCTTTTCTTCTTTCAACTAAATCCCACCCATTTTCAGGCATGTGCTGCTCTTCAGCCAGACTATCATCCCCCTGTGACATTTGTAGTCGTTCAAAAGCGTCATCGCACAAGATTGTTTGCAGATAGGAATGCAGGTTGCTCTGCAGTCGATAAGAACGGAAATATTTTACCTGGTATTTCATTTTATTGTATCCCTCATTATATCCATTTTGATATCTCTAGTCTTCCTCGGGTAATCTAGAAATTCTTCCTGTATTTGCAGGAACAGTTGTGGATTCCAGTATCTGCCATCCCACTGAATTTGACTTCTATCTGTGTAGCCATAAAGGCATCAAGGTAAAGTACAATCATTCTTTGTTTTCCATTTTAGATATTTCGAAGGTCTCTTTTCTGAGTTTTTTTGCTTCATTATGTTCGTGTTCATGTTAATGATGATGGGGATGGTGTAGGGTACAAGTCGACCAGCTCATTACCATGTACTGTGGGATGAGAACAACTTTACAGCCGATGGGCTTCAATCTCTTACCAATAACCTCTGCTACACGTATGAAACATCTTCTCTATCTCTGGTCATTTTTCAGTTTTACTTTTTTTTGTCATATGATATTGGTATGATTTCATTTTCTTTGCAGGTACGCGAGATGCACTAGTTCTGTGTCCATAGGTCTGCTCTCTCTCTCTCTCTCTCTCTCTCTCTCTCTCTCTCTCTAATGGGTTAAAAGTTCTAGAAAGATCTAATTTTTTGTAAGGATGATCTAGATCGTGAGAAGAAAAGAATAAGGCCTACTCCATATCATAGAAAAACCGAGGATTAAAAGAAAAGAAGTTCTGGATTACAGACTTCTAACCCTTGACTTGTTTCCATGTGGGCCTTGGAGACCTTGGAAAACAAAGGCATCGAGTTATGGATTACAAACTTCTAACCCTTGACTTGTTTCCATGTGGGCCTTAGAGACCTTGGAGAACAAAGGCATCTTTTTTTTTCTTTACTAAGATGATTTTTGATGATTTGTGACGTTGAAAATCATAGTCTGACTTATGTGCTATAAATATGTTGCAGTACCCCCAGCTTATTATGCACATCTGGCTGCTTTTCGAGCACGTTGCTATGCAGAGCAGGAGACTCCTGAAAATGGGGTAGTGACAAGCAGCAGTGTAGTACCAGTTAGGGGTGGTTCAGGCATCTCACGGCCAACCACTGGGGCCAATGCTGTTCCGGTGACGGTGAGACCACTCCCTGATATCAAGGCAAACGTGAAAAGGGTTATGTTCTACTGCTAGTGCTGCTAGATGATGTTAACTCCATACGTTCTCCTTTTGGCTTGAGACTCTTTCATAGATAGACTTGTTGGTAAAAAAACACATATTACTACTTAATACTTGGGACCTTTCTGTTATGGAATGATATACTATATACTATTACTATTGTGTGAGACTTCAGTTAATTTTCCTATGTTAGGCTACGCTTGTTGACTTATCAAGTTAGCTATAAGAAGTAGGGTTATGTGTCTAGACCTTAGGAACTAGAACTGTGGTATATTAGTGACACTTCCGTACCGGAACCTCGTACTCCCACTTCCGCTCCCTCTCCTCACTCTGGTTTAGTTATGTCTAGACACTAGAAAACCTTTTGTTATTCTTGTAAACATGTCGCTAGGCCCGTGCCCAAAATTGGAACAATGTAAGTTGAAACACTGTTCACAAAAACCTTGCAGAAATTACTGATACAAGGACAAACTAATTAAACTGGAGTATAATTAAGTAGCTCAGTGCATGAATAAATCATCTTAGCATAGTGGCTGTTATTTCCGTTATAAAGCTTTGAGATGATTTCTCCACACATAAATCATGAGTTGTCCAAAATCCAAATGACTCATCTGGGAAGAGTATAAATGCTGGTTAACACAGTGTTTGGATGTGGAATTCATGATTCCCAAGGGATTAAATCATGATTCATGAATCCTTTGGAACATGAATTATGAGAATCTTGAATTCCTTGATTGTTTGGCTGCCTTTTTAAATACAATGAATGAAAGACACCAGAAATAAAAAAATGCCCGTTTGGTTCGTGATCCAAAAACTTGTTTTCAAAAACTAATTTACACCTATTATAATATACATCTTGTACTACATGTAAAATTGTTTTTGGATTTATAATAAAATTATGTAGGATTTTGTAAAACAAAAAAATGTTGTTTATGTGTTTTCAATGAAATCATATAGGATTTTATAGTAAAGTCAAAATACAATTTTAGATGTAGTACAAGATGTGTATTATAATAAATGTAAATTAGTTTTTGAAAACAAGCTTTTGGGTCCCGAACCAAACAAATTTTTATTTATCTATACTATTTTTATTATTCTTTTCCCACTCTTAATGACCAGAATCTAACCTACAAAATAAACCCAGCGTAAAAAATAGGTGCAGCTCGTAAAAAACAGGTGCAGCTCACATATAAAAGACTCGTATAAATATCAAGTAGCGTAGGTAGTGGCAGAGCCACATGAACTCATTGAGGTTTGACCCCTTGTTAGCAATTCGCTGTACGGTTAAAATTTGGGACGGCAAAAGTACGAGTATTATTCGGTTCATAAGAATTGTAATACGGTCCAATATTCGGTCAATCATTCGTCGTACGGAAAATATTCGATTTAGAGATAATTCGTGTGTAATACTTTTCACATGTAGAAATTCGGCAGTAAAAATTCGACAATATACCAAGTCTTTTAGATGCTTAATGGAGTTCTGACTGTGTCGATAAAGAGAGAAATTGAGAGAATTGGGGTCCTTATAGACAAAGAGAGAAAACAAAGAAAGGTCCTTAAGTAATTAGCTTAGGTTTCTTTTTTGTTTATTATTTTTTTTTTTGTATTGAAAGTCCGATAGTCATTAAATAGAGAAGGAGTATTTTTCACCCGTTTCATTCGGTAATTCGGTTAAAAAGTGTTTTAAATGTTTTAGCTAAAAAATTCGTGTATTATTGATTAGGTTTCGTTTGAACGGAAGTATTAATCGTTAGTCAGAAATACTAAAAAGTACTAGTATTAAACGCAAATAATTCGGGTGATTGCTAACAAGGATTTGACCCTCTTGAATCAACCCTTTTTTACATGAGAAATAATATATTTTTTATATATAAAATAAAAAACTTACCACCATCGTCCCTGCAAAAAATCTAAATATTGTTTTGTGGTGCTAACCAGGAAAAAAATAGAAAAATTATAAATCCTAGCTTCGTCCTTGAGCACAATTATAGAAGTTTGAGTGATACCTTACAGTTGGATCATTCAAAATGACAAGACTCTCTTCCACCCTTCCATTGTCTTTCTCTTTCCCTCATCCTTTTCACTAGGGGTGGGCATCGGTCGGTGTCCGACCTAAATTGAACTATCCACAACCGATTCAAATTAAGTCGATTTTTTTACTTTTCTATCCACTACCAATCCAAACCCTAATTAGATTGGTTGCCATCCAGACTCAGTTTGGATCGGATTGGATGGTCGATTTTGATCGATGATTTTTTTTCTCCCAAGTATGGCCCGCTGCCTTTTCTAATCATCAATTTCTCTTAATGTCGTTCACAATTTAAAATACATTGGCTGCGGGTAAATCATTATCTGCGGAGAATACATCGGCCGCGGGGAAATGTGTGGCCGCGGGCCCACTTCAACCGCGGATTGTTCCAGACTCTCCTATGGCAGTTTTTGGCGAGAATTACTGTACAAGTTGAAGACCCTAAGTTGTAATAAGTTTCCCATTGTATTTGGGTTACTAGTTTCTCTTAAGAATTTCATCATACCAACGACACATCTCCGACGCACAACGGAACAGGCTTAAGGATCCTGAGACTTAATAACGATGAACTAACAAAAAAATATAACGACAAAGATAAAAACAAGCATCAACCACAACACAAGATATACGTGATTCACCCTCACAGGCTACATCCACGGCTAAATCGGCGCACCGGAGAAACTTCCACTATTATCAAGAATATATTACAATGCTTCTTACATAACCAACCAGATAAACACACATCAAGAATGTTACAAGACTTACTAGAGAACACCAACGAGAATCCATTAGAGATCGACTCTCGAAACTATTCCCAACAACACACTCACATCATCTTTAACCTTGAAAGTCCATCTCCATGGTTGTATATAGTAACCGAGGAGATAACACATGGAGAACACTAGAAACTTGGGTTGGGCCAGGGCCCCAACCCCCCATGAAGAAATCCTCAAATCCTAGATCCTCACAAACCTTTCTCTCTCTCAACAAGTCTCTCACACTTTGAATTCCTCACCACACAAGAAGACCAAAACCCTAGGTTTACCTCTCTTTGAACCGTAGAAACTCCACCACCTCCCTATTTATAGATTTCATCAAACCATGCACAAATAGAAGTTTTCTAAACCCAAAAGGTCTTCAAAGCCGCCTAAAAAATATTACCGCAGCGGTGCTTTCAAAACCACCAAGCTTGGTTTCGAAAGCAAAGTCATCTGTTGGTTTCAGCACAAGTGCTTTCGAAATCAACCCTCTTCCTTTTGAAACCAACACTTCACTTTTGAAAGTAGCTCATTTGCTTTCGAAAGTAAAACTTCCTGGTTTGCCAAAAACTTTACAATTTCGTTGGTACATATACTGTGAAATTTGGCCATTGTTTGTACCATTTAGTTGTATGTTGAGAGTGAGTTGAAGTTAAGGGGTGAGGGTAAGGCTCAGTTGGGTGCTCTGTTGAGAGCAGATGAGCATCGTCTAATGGTGCTATGTATTTGTACTCTGATCATTGAATAAAGTATTGGATCGTTGCTACCCGTGGACGTAGGCAGTCTTGCCAAACCATGTAAATCTTTGTTTTCATTATTTTTACGTTTCTGCTGTGTTAATTTGTTTTGAATCTGAACTCTGTAGTCGATCTTTGGGCTGGTGCACAAGTCAAATCTGATGTTCGTGTATATATATATATATTGTGAAATTGATCTTCTCAATATCTAGATTTTTTTTCCTTGGACTGGATTGAAATTTAAAGAAAAATCCCGTTAGGGGATTCAATACCAAGACCTACAATATAGAAATTATGCTTCCAATCACTCTAACAAGTGATCTTCCATTTCTCACTGTCTATCTAAATCATCCTCATTAAAACCTATATCATTATAAACTTTAAGCCCTATCAAGAAATTGATTAAATTCTAATTTTTATAAACCATCGATATATTTTATCATTAATTAAATCGCCAACTTTTTGGATTGAAAGTTGTAGAACAATTGAATTTTATTTTAATTTCACAATTATACTGATAATCTGTGCAATTTTTCTAATTTGCACATTCTATACTTTCAATGGTGTTTTTATCCATTCTTTAAGTAGGACAACCAAATCATTCAAAATATCAGTCATCTCAACGAGAGGAGTGATTAGACTCTACAAGAGAGATTTATTAGACTTCACTTGACCTCTTTATTAAGAGTGTTGTTATTGCCGCTTCTATTTTTATCGGTTGTAGCCTAGGTTTTTTTTTTTTTTTTAGTTTTTTCTAAATCCCCCAAAACTTAGTTAGGTGGTGACCTTCCCTTCTACCACCGACCACCGAATTTCAATAGAGGGAAACTAGGGTTTGCATATACGAATTAGATCTCTATGTTTCTCTCCAGGGAATTTTGAAGGACCAGAACGGAGATGAGAGAAGAAAACGATGAAAAAGTTTTTAATATCCTTCTTAGTTGTAAACACTAAATATGTCGTATTCAAACAACTCACATTTTCCGTGATGAGATAAAACATATCTCAAAAAACATACAATGACTGATGCAAGACCATTTCTTCTATTAAAGGTTTGTTCGCATACTGACACTTCGTTCAAAAAACGTACAGGAAGTTTTGGGTGGATTTATAAAAAACTAAAAAAAATTATTTAAGCTACGAGTAATCCAAAGTGAAAGTGGTAATATCAACTCTTTTTATTAACGGAAAATGAGCCTAACATCCTTGCATGGGAAAAAAATAGACGTGGAGGACAAGCAAAAAATATTTGTAAAATTAGTCCCTCATTCTCAACAGCTGACACGCGCGTAAGAAGATCTGCGTAAATAGACTAAAATACCCCTATTTTCTTATTACCCGCCTCAGAAACGCTAAACGACAAAACCTTATGTCTTTCAAAACTCAATCGTTTCTTCAGACGAAAACCATAACTTGCATTACACAAAGAACCTTTCATTATAGCCACTCGAACTTCTGGAAACCCTAGATACTCGTTCGTCTCACCGGTTAGGGTTTTTTAACTCTGCAAATCAAGAAATTCGTCTTCCACAAACACTGATCTTATCAAAATCAATTCGAAAAAGGTAAGAATACTTCGTCTGAAACCAAAATTTGCATCAACAGAACCTGCGATTATCTATCTAGAAATTGGTTAGTAATCTATGTTTCTTAAACTATTTTCATCTTCTTCACTTCTAATCCTGAAAAATATGTGAATCCAGTGTTGTTAAAGCGNTGAAAAAAGAAAACAGGGAGGTCCTGGGTGTTTAAACGCGCAGGACTCCGTCCTGCGCGTTTAATCTGTAAAAACGGAGGGCCTTGAGCCCAATAACGTGTTTTATTAAAGTCTACAAGAGAGAGATTTATTAGACTTCACTTGACCCAGCATGCTAGTAATCCAAATATGGGATACCCTGTAAATGGCTTTAATTGAAATATCTAAAGAGGGAGAATATATAGCCCCTTATATAGCCCAATGTTAGCCTCTTCATCTCCACGGTTGCTTTATATTTTGTGGACAGTGGATATAATCAACATGTGGCGAGCTAAAAGGAAGAATTTAGCCGGCTTACATTCTTGGCTCTGGCTAAAACTAAAAGATTTTTATTCTTCACTCCATCAAGTCCCTTATTCCACAGACAAGCTTTTTCTCCCAAAAATCACAGTGAGCAAGAGGAGAAACGAGATCTCGAGTTGAATGGAGTGGCGTCTCACCGGAGGCCGGAGTTAATCTCTCTGCTTTGATCTAATTGATTTTTCATTTCTCTTCTCCTCCTTTCCCTCGTTTCTTGTTCTCTCTAAGAACAAAAAACAAAGCTCTCTCGTTTTCCCTCTTATTTGTCATAATTAACCTACCTTTTTTTTATCAGATCATTAACTATAAGCGTAAACTGTTTTTGTATTTGCAGGAAAATGATTTTGGTAAAGGAAGAACCTTCAATGCCGATGGAGATGATCATAAGGTTGACATTTGGTGGGGAGGGTCACTCCATAATTTAGATCATTCACTTTAAAACAAAAAATGGCAGCATTCAATTCTAAAATTTTAACCCTCCCATCTTATATGGTAAAACTTCGAGCCATCCCTTTTTCCCTCGATATGCACCAAGAATCAGGCCTCGGAAAAAAGGAAGAAAAATAATATTTTGAAAAAATAGAAATTTAATTTAAAGAAATCAATCAAGAGCACCTTATTTTAGACAAATTAATAAAGAAGGAACAAATGCCACATTTGAAATATATCAAACCACTAAATATTTTCCAGTAGTGTGTGCTAAGTTAAATATGCTATAAAACAACAATAGATTAACAATGCTGTACATTGATCCAAATATTGCACCTCAAAATATTTACAGTGAAGAAGAAAAAGAAGTGAACAAGAGCAAACTTGTAGGGCGGGCAGGCAGGCAGTACAAGGTCACGTTCCTAACCTCTTAACACCGCATTCTGAACAAAACTTTGAGGTTTCTCTCAAATATGGAGCACCACATTCATCACAAAACTTTGCAGGGCTCGTCGGCTGAAACATAAACAGCGGAGGGTCACGTTCTTCCATTGTAGTTCCCATTAAATTCAAGAAGTAATTAATTTTGGAACCCAAGTTAACATTTTTCTTTATAAGTACAAAATACTTCTAAACAACCTAACCGCACGCTATTGTCATATTTCTTGGAATGCGAAGCAAGGAATGAATAATTACTAACTATAAAATTTATATGTTTGTAGGTTAAGATACGAGATTTCACATCAAAAATCAATATTATCTAAGCTGAGAAAATGTACAAAAGGAATTTTTTTTAAAATTTGGAAATCCTCACCAGTACATGCATGCGCCCTCCAATGTGGCCTCCTGCGAGGGGTTGTAAGCAAGCCATGTGTTGGGACACTGTCGGCAATTGATGTGTATGTGGTATTTCAGGCAAGTGTGAAGAAGGCGAACACTGATGTGCGTGAGAGAAGTGGGATGTATGTTGATTCTGATGCATGGCTTGATGGTGGGTTTGATGCAAATGATGAAACTGCGGTTGATGCGAGAGCGATTGAATTTGATGTTTCGGTTGAGGCTGCTGCTGATTTTGTGGCTGCAGACAAGTAAAAGCATATAAGTCCACTTGTTCAAACTTTGAAATAATAACATATCACAGAATGCACATCTAGCTAACGTCAGGATTTCTCCTGATCTAACAAGAGATGGAATATAGTTTTTGCACCAAGTAATCACCAATATCAGTTTCTCCCTTATTTCTATCCTTGGACTTGATTAAGTGTTGTTCCGTATTTTATGGTATAAAAATGATTCATACCATTTTATTATCCTAAAAAACTTTATCAGGGCTATCTGATTCACTATTGTGGCTATGGCCCCCAAAAGAATTTTTCAATATGATGTTGGGGATTTTCTTCCTGTCTTCTACTCAAGTTTAGATTGTGATCCGTCCCAGAAGTAGCTTTTTAATTGGATAATTTGTTACTACACAACAAGTATATATTGGTAGTAAGTTGATTCTCAGGTAAAGCACATTTTGCTACTTTTAATTGAGCTACTTTAGTTGGTCCTTGTTATTAGTATTTTTACTATCAGAGTCGTTGTCACTTGTCAATAGAAGGAGACATGACATTTGGGCGAGGTTGGAGACATGCCAACTAGGAGCACCAAATGGATACATGCATGACCTTTGAAGGTGAGCTACCTTAGAAAACAGTACCTCCTAATGGAAATTACTAATTCCTCAAGAAGCAAGACATTTCCCCTGAACTTATTAACTTCAGTAACAATAAACACCTTCATCCAAATAAAAAAAGTAACAAGTAACACTTATGATCAAGCAGTGAAACTCAAAAATTTGGAAAATATGGAAATTGAAGAATTATTATCCTACATAGATTCAGGTCCATAGGCAATAGATCTGTAACAAAGGAGCATGTGAACGTGCATGAGATGAGACCTATCATTTAATGGATAACATCTAGGAGATCTCTTATGCCAACAATGAACCAAATCGAATTACTATACCAATTATGATCACAGAAAAATATGTGAACCATTTAGGGAAAAACATATTTAGCTCAGGTATATACTTCTCCCTTATCAGGTCAATCTTTTGAGTTGGGAAAAATCAAACCGATCAACAGTCAAAAAAAGAAAAATAATAAACCAAACAAATTGTGGTTCCTGCCCAGGAGCATGTGTTCCCATGTATCCAAGGCTTATGCAATTCATAGTTATAGTTCTTGGAAGATAGATCACAATTGAAAAACAGAAAACATATTTCAACTTGGTAGAAATCTAGAATTGAAATTGAAATATCCATTAAAAATTCTTACTTCACTTAGAGGACGGAACCCTGGAGAAGTCATAATGGGAGAATTATCTGCACCAGAGAATGCCTGAGCAAAGGTAATGGAAATACAAAAATCAGTGTCATCTTTAATTTAAGCAGGCAAAGAAAATGTGTATCCACATAGGGGCAACAAACTTACTGGCAACCCAGGGATATTAGACACAGAATGTGATGCAACACGCCTGTATTTATGCCTGGGTGAGTAAAACTTATAATCCCGAGCAGAAACAGCCGCTTCACTACGACCTGTCAACCGTTTGAACCTGGAGGTCATGAGCAGGATTGTGACACATACAAGAAAGTATATTATATTCTGAACTGAAATCCGATCCAGTACTCATTCAGATTGTATAGACAAGACAACCAAAAGTAACAAATATGATAACTACAAAGTATATATTCAAGAGAGTAACAAAGCAAGTTAAAGAAAAACTAGCAGCATACATTAAATAGTTGAAAGACAAACTAATGTTTAAGTGAAAGACAAGATAGCAACAACTAGATCACGAGGACATTCTACTAAAAGAATAATGGTTCAAACAAGCACACATATAGGGGCACGTGAGACACAACTGATGAAGATTGCCGCTAAACAAGCCTAAAAAAATAGCACAAGGATCTTCTTAGAATTTCTTCACTGCCACAGTAGGATTTCTTAAAGAGAGACCTGCATAAAACCTGATAGAAGGTGCTAAACCAAGCAACCAGAATGTTCATCACTAAAGCAGAAAGATCATCCCCGCACAATGAAGATATTATCTCCTTTTTATAATTCACGAATCAAGTACTTCTAACAAAATATAAACCTTTGAAAAAGTAACTTAAAGCCTAAGAAATTAATCTGAATTGTTTGTGAATAGGTAACCTACAAAATAAATCTCACAATGACTAACCAACTATAGGTAAAACTCAATGTCCTATCTTACCAATCTGCATCCTCAACTGGCATGCTATTTGGTTTTTCAACAATCACCAAACCATTGACTACTACAAAGCGGACCCGCTTCTCTTCCTGTATTACTAGCTCTGGAAATCTTGTCCTTGTTTCAAGAGAAGTTGCCAATTCTCTCCTTTTATATGAATAAGGTCCTAACAATTGAAAATATAGATATACAAGTCAAATCAAAATTAAGAAATACAAAAGATGAATGAAATTCTCACAGTCCTTGGCAGGTATGGTTTTTTTTTTTTTTACAATTTGGTGCTAAGCAATGTGCAATACCTTTCCTTGGAAATTTTTTCGCCAGCCTTCTATACAAACCACCAGCTGCTTCAAGAGCTACCCCGATGGTTTTTTCACGAACCCCATCCATAGAAGCAAGCCTCAGATTCACATCTTGGACTAAAGTCTCGTACAAATTTGCCACATACATCAATGGCAATGCAAACCTTGGATCACCTTCAAATTGAACTTCTCTCAACTTCCTCTTGTTCAGTTTATCTGGCCCACATTGCCCATTGTAGTCGGGCTCAGAATCCGCCACTGGAATTATCTGATCCTTAATAAAATTATCCACTATAATTTGTAAAAATCTTGCCCTTGCGGTTTCAATTGGTGAAATATCTGTTTTGAAGATAGTTCAAATTAATCAGACTCATTTGAGATAGTGAAAGTTCATAAATGCGCTAGTGCAGTCTAGTAGAAAATTCATAAGATGAAATAATTATGCATTGATTTCAAACAAACAGAATAGTTTGGAATTTACCATCAGTAGTCAGAATATCATATGGTGACCTTGAAGATCCACTATTTTCAAGGGTCGAGCGATCCTCTTCCACTCCAACACCATGAATTTGTATTGAATTCCTATATGAGTCGTGTATGCAATCCTGTAAACCAGAACTTCATAAAGGCATAAATACGAATTACAAGAATAAACAAACACTATCATCATAGATCAAATCAGAATGGTGTGTCAAATTATCTCCATGCTTACAAGAATATAAACCTACACTTAAAACATTACAATTATATATTTGGTTTGAATGTTATCTTTCTCTATTTCAGCTTTTTACCCTTTAGGAAATGAAGTTCCTTAAGTGGATAACTTGAAGAATAAAATATGCTACAGGTAATGGGAAAGCATTTATTAATCTGTTCTTAGCAGCTTCCAGGGCATATCTGGAGATAATAAGGCACTTAACCAAGCTGATATTCACATTGATCTCACGATCCTAACCATCCAAAACATGGGTTTTTTCTGTCTAACAGCTCACTAATGTTTTGCCACATTGTTATATGTTAATGCTAGGTCTCTTAATCAGATGTTTTCAATTTTGAATGTTCAACCATGAACAGTCCCACTGAGAACTCTCAGCCTAAACACATTTACAGCAGCGACTGACTAACTATACGCAACTTAAATGAAATTAAGACTTAGCATTCAAGTGGAAAATGGTAAACTAAAATTCGACAAAACTGAAATCTAAATCCGAACTTACAACCGAATTGGATCCATCCTCATTATCCAAGCTATCTTCTGTTACAGCATCGTGATCAACGTCACTAATTCCTTCAATCTCACCTGGCCTACCATCAACTGTGTTAAGATCATGTAATGAACCCCCTAAATACGAATTTGCCGATCTCAGATTGTAATGCTGAACAGGAACCCTAGTTCCCATTTAACCCAACCAAAACCCTAATAAATCCCTACAAAAACGAACCCTTCAGTACAGTCTCAAACCCTAGAAGTATAGAATCAGCAACAAGACGAAAGATCAATTCTCTCCGTTTTATACACCACTTCTTCGTAGTAACCAAAGTCCTGCAAATTTGAAGAGTAAACCATAAATGGATGGGCATGGAGAAATTTCGATTATTTTCCGCCATTGGAATTTACAGAGGAACCAAAAACCCTAATAAAAGCAGCTAATAAGTAAAAGTGTGGGATTTTGAAATTTCAAATTTCTTGTTTTGGGGGGTTCTACTACCAAACCTGAAACCATACCTTAGCTTTCGCCTGTCAAAACCAGTTTCCAAGCCTCGCTATGAACTCCCACACCTCATCCGTAGCCGGAGCTCTTGGGGTACTTCAAGTAGTGGTGTAGCACGTGCGTTCTGCACGTGTGCATTTCCCTAAATGCTTATTTTTGTTCAAAATTCCAAACTTTTTTTTTTTTTCATGATATTTTCTTATTTCTTTGGTAAGATCAAATATTGTGGTTAGAATGTTATTGTATTGCACTTCTCAAATGTAAGAAAATGATTTAAAGGCTTCTTTCATTCAAAATTTCATCATTTTAAAAATTTTAAACTCGATTAAAAGTTGGAAAATGCTAAACTTACTGCATTTTTCTACTGCAAATCTTACTGCAAAGTTATCCCACGGGTTTCAAAAAATCTCACACTCTTCGTGATTTGCGTCATTTCTAAATTAACGCAAATACCCTCCTAAATAGTCTTTGCAGTAAGGTTGATCTTATGCATTTGACAGATGACTAGCATGTTGACATTTAAGAACGATATGATTTTTTTTTTTTGTAACGATGATCTACATGATAAGTTGATCATCTTCACAAAAAGTCAGCATTTTGATCATCTCTATATGGGTCTTATAAATTGGTGTAAATAAAGTGTAAAAATGAGTTTTATGTAACAAATAAAAAGTTGGATGTTATTCATACATCGCTATTCATACATTATCTACGAGGCTTACATAAAGTTGATTCAAGAGATGAAATTAGGTGAGGATGTTCATCTCACTATGTTGATCATCCTTACTAAAAAGTAGACATTTTAAAACTTGTAACTCCATCATCTGTTGATTGAAAATCACTAAAAATCAATGGTAATTGAACTATTCTTTTTTTTTTGGATGAAAATTGAACTATTCATTTTATTGTTAATTTCACTCAATAGATTATAGGGTTACAATTTCTGAGTTTTAAAATGTGTTGATTTTTCGTAAAGATGATCTACATTATAAAGAGAATATCCTAACTTAAAATCAGTCGTTGATTTATCTCTACGTGGAACCCATAGGACAATGTATACTCAATGTATGAATACAACCTCTGCTAATAGGCACTCATGAAAAAATATTGGTTTGGGTGAACAAATCAAAAGCATGAATTGCATTTGAGTGATGCTTTTTGGATGGATGCTTTTACAAAACAAATGCATGACGCTTATGTAACATGGTGGGTCCCATTGCCACATAAGTTGAAAATGCCCTCGTAACACTTTTAGGAAGAAAAAGTAGTGGTCCCACCCTACCACATAAGCATCTCCCACTGATTTTGTAAAAGGGTCGGTCAAAAAATCATTGATTGCATTTTTGTGAATCACGTGCAAAACATGTGACATCTAAAACCCTATCTGATTTAAGAGTAGTGCGAGAACGTACGCACATTTGGGGGGAAGAGAATCCCTCCCTGAGGTGGACGGTTGTGCATGCCTTAAAGTTTGGGCAAGATGGAACTCGAGGATGTGATTCAAATCACGAGGGGATAATGGCCTTACGATGGTTTTGGGGAAGAAAATCCCCAAAATGTGCCTACTCTTTAGCATTTTCCCTGATTTAAACTTCTGTAGTACAGAACTTGCAGAGTTCAATCCCATAAACCCCAACTGAACCATCTCTGTATTTCTTCTCTACTTGAAAATGGCTCTCATTTTCCCTCCAACTTCAACCGCCATATTAACTCCCTCTTGTCACAATAACCAACTTTACTCCTCTTCAAGCTTCAAATTCCGCACAAATTTTTCACCAAAATCAAACCCTGATTTCAATTTCAATTTCAATCTCTTACAATCCAAAATATTCCCAATTTTGACCTCAAAATCAATCTTCACAATTCCAAGACACATTCCATCCAAAACCCAAAATTTCAAATGCAGAGATGGCATGAACGAGAACTCTGATTTCGAAAACACAATTGATTTCGATTTTCGGGATTCGGGCGTTGAAGATTTGGAATCACCATGGGAAGGAGCAGTTATTTACAAGAGAAACCCTTCGATTTCGCATTTGGAGTATTGCACAACCCTAGAGAGATTAGGGTTTGAGGAACTCTCCACGGATGTCTCAAAATCTAGGGCTTCAACAATGGGATTAAGGGTTACAAGGGCGGTGAAGGATTATCCATCAGGGACGCCTGTACAGATCTCCATTGACGTTACCAGGAAGAAACGCAGATTGAGACTTGATGGGGTTATCAAAACTGTGCTCAGTCTCAGCTGCAATAGGTAATTTTTCTTCTTCAAATTTTTGGGCATTTTTGAAATACTCCCTGCTTTGTCAAAGTAATTAGTATTAACATCTTGTAGTATCAAAATTTAGGAAAAAAACCACCTTGACTAAACTTATCTGATGTTCACTCCCTTTGAGATGTGATGCAAGTTGTCATTGACTCTCATCACTGAATAAAAGCTTAGGAGCTAATTGCCTAATCCTAATTGTTGCACCCACATTATAAATTTATAATACATCTTTAATTGTTATGGTCAATTTGATACATCCTCCAGTATTTTCAAATATTAGAAATACCTCCCTGGACCTTGGTGAAATGGTGTTGACCAACTGAATAATATGAAGGGGATTAGTTTAAATTTTAAATAACCAAACTAATGCTCAATTTTTAAATGTGCACACAATCCACGCTCACATTCACAAGGAATATATGTTTTATCACAAGGATAATTTAAAAACTTTAAAAGGAAAGTTAGTTTGATAAATTTGATTTTTAACAAATGCTCACATGAGTGTGGTTGCGCTTTCTGTTGGTCAATGACGTTGACCAACATCTAAGAGGGGTATGTCTAATTTTTGAAAAAATATGCTTGAATAAAGTCTAAGGGGCCAGAAATAATGAAGTCTTTTTGTGTACTTCATGAATGAATGATTCATATAGTAGACGGTAACTTCAACTTTAAGGAGCTATGGAAGGTTACTTAGGGGAGAGTCAAAGAGTGTGAGATAGTTTTAAGGAGGAGAGAAGAGAATAACAGAGTGGGGATTAAGGGAGGTTGATATGACAATAAGAAAATGGAGGGAAGGAGAAAAGATTTCTCAGCGAGGAAGATGAAGAGTGAATGGGTGGGTCTTTTGGTTAAATTGAAAATCTTAAATAACATGATAGTTTTGCTTCTCTGTGGAATGTGAATGCTCTATTATTGTCGGTTAAATTTGGTTTATGAAATATTATATATTGTTTTGGGGGGAGCTACCAGCTGTATTACACAATAAAAACAAAATGGAATTACAACCATTGTTACTTACAAACTCCGACATTCGTTGGAACAAAGCAAGACAGATATACCGAAAGAAGAAAACTTAATTACTTTCAAAATAAGGGCCTCTCTTTTCTATTCTCTCCATATATGAGTCTTATGTCGTGAACCTCTTGAGAGCAAAAAAAAAAAAACTTTCCTTCGACTCGCAGACTTTTCTTGTCAGAACAAAATCCCCTCTTCCAGATGGATTCTAACCCAAAGGTTAAATTAGAAATGTTTTTCATCTTTTGATATACAACTCTTTTTTGAAGTTTTACAATTTTCAGAATTTACTCAACAAAAGAAACCAATAGCTCTTCGAAAGTGATTGGGTAGAATCCCACACAGACCAAAGTAAAGATCTATTAATATTAGCAAGCAGGTTAGTGGTTAGTAGTTAGTGGATGAAGGTGAATTTTAATCCCAGGTCATGCTATCATTGATACTGGTAACGTTGCATTTTTTAGAAGGTTTTTATGTACACATGCTGCATGATGGTTAAGGTCAGCATATTATGGATACCAGGACATTTTTGGTGGCTTGAAATTTGACCCAATGCCAACAAATTAGGTCACATTTAGTTCGTGATCCAAAAATGAGTTTTCAAAACCTAGGATACAATCCAAAAAATCTGGGTTGTATTCTTTGTACTTTTTGATATCTGACATGTTCGTATTAAATCCAAAAACTGTTTTCAATTTGAAAAAACTGAGTGTTTTTTGGTACAATTTCACTGCAAATAGCAAAAAAGACTTTTTCTGTGGCCCATACCTATGGGCTATGGCCTGGTTACGGATTTAGCTTCTTCCCATCCTACTATTATTCTCACGACTAGCAAAGATGTTTGCTTACTATTCTAGGACCTGAATTAGTTTGATTTTGTTTGGAATAGGTATGGGATGTTTTGATCCATACATTACTGCTTGCATTTTCTATATCTGATTTCATTTTTGTTCTTCATGGAAAGGTGTGGTGGACCAGCTGCCGAGTGCGTGTTCTCAAACTTCACTCTTTTACTAGATGAAGAGCCAATTGAAGAACCTGACGTGATCGATATGGGAGTCATCTTTGGAGAAGACAAATCCAAAACCTCTGTCCTAAATGAGGAAGATGATGGTGATGATATCTTAATCGACTTGGATGATCGTCTCTACTTTCCGGCCGAAGATAGAGAAATAGATATTTCAAAGAATATCCGCGACTTGGTGCACATAGAGATCACTATTAATGCAATTTGTGATGCAAAATGCAAAGGTATATGTCTGAAATGTGGTACAAATCTCAACACTGGTAGTTGTAATTGTAGCAAACAGGAGGATGTAAAGCAGAAAAGCTATCCTCTTGGAGATCTGAAAAATCAAATGCAACGAAGATAAATGTTATAGTCGGTGACAGCCATTAGAGATGTCTATTGTGTTTCAATTTTTTTTTCACTGATCTCTGTATTTATATTTATATGTAAGGGTAAAATTTATTTTCTTTTATTTAGAGTGAAAGTGGCTTCAATCTTGTTTTTGTATTAGGAGACTTTGTAAGACCAAATATCTCTCCTCCTCCACACCAAAGATTAGAGTAGAGAAACCCTATAGTAGTCTTCCTTTCATCTTCAAAATCTCTATTTCCTTTCTTCCCCGCGTTGATACATGGAGATGATCAAATAGTTGATTTTTTTTTCTCCTTTTTTTCTACTCCAACACCCACATTTTGTAGGGTCTACATCAAGAATTGATTTTTAGTGAGGACGACCTCCTTAGGGCAAATGCCATGGGAAACCCTTAAGGTAGGGGTTTGGGGTAGGAGTTTAAGGTATTGAGGGAGAGCAAGTACCATGGAGAGAAGACGCAGGGGAGGCACAATTTGTGCTGTATAGCACAGATTTTGCCGAAAATTAATTACCCTTCAAAATCCCTTGCTCCCGCATCGAAATATGGCCTTAGATTATTTTCATAGTTTGGGAGGAGGCAAAGATTGTGTCGTGTGGCACAATCTGTGCCATAAGGTAGAGTTCTGTTGTACGGCATAGATTGTGCCTCACGGCGTGTCCCCTACCCAACAGGCTCTACGCGGTTGTCTCCTACGCATGTCTACTTCCTTTTTTCCTTCCCACTTGATATTAGAAGGAGAGACGAAAATTCAAGGGTAACTTACGACCTGTCCTTCAGATCTTCTTCTCCTTGCTCTGCCCTGCGTCTCCTACACACCAGAGGAAAACTTAACGCTGCTCATCAGAGTTTTACATTGGAGTGCATCCTTGTGGAGCTAGATCGTTGTACCCTGGAGAGAGATCTTCTACAAAACCTGCTTGCACCCGGATCAGTTCTGAGAGGGGGCGAATCTTCTCTTAAGGGCAGTGTTTACACGCCTCGATCTTCATATTGTTCTTACGCTAGATTCACTGTTTCTCCAACACGAATTTCGACTGTGAGTGCTGATGACGACTAAGTTAGGGTTTCTAGGTATTAAATGAAGATTAGCTGATCGTTGTAACTGGAGAACACTGTTTCGGGTTCTGTTGAAGGGAAGAAGACGAGCTGTTGTAGATGAAGAACAACAATCTGACAATGTTGTTGACGCCATTGCTGAAAGTCTTTAGATTAGGGTTTCTGTGGAAAAAAGTGAGAGAGGGAAGGTATTAGGAATTAGGATAAATGCATGAGCAAGCAGCACAAAACAAGTAGCATTAGTACAAATCGCTATGCTTCGATTCTTAGTAGGTATATGATAATTAATATGAACCTTGCTGTTAGGTTTTGATCTGATCAGTTTTAGACAATCTCCAATGAGATAAGGAAAATTATTGTAGATATGGGATTCGTAAA
This sequence comes from Macleaya cordata, assembly GCA_002174775.1. Classification (NCBI taxonomy): domain Eukaryota; kingdom Viridiplantae; phylum Streptophyta; class Magnoliopsida; order Ranunculales; family Papaveraceae; genus Macleaya; species Macleaya cordata. The sequence goes on from MVGT01004182.1 coordinate 105,695, forward strand.
ATAACTTCTGAAGTGCACTCATAGTTTGCTGCAGCCTGCGTGGTAACTTCCTTGAATAGGATTCTCTGCTTATTAGGGGTGTCAATGGGTACCAAAATACCCGGAACCAAACCAGTATCGGAACCGCTTTTTGCGGTTTCGGGACCTCATTTTGTGGATCCGATAAATTTTGGATTCATTTCGGATCTACCCGTTTTGGATCCGTTTAATTTCGAATCCACCCAACGGGTACCCGTGGGTACTCGGTTCCGTATAAATTTTATAATTTTATAATTTAATTTACTATTATATAATAATTTTTTAATTTTTTTATCTTTTTTTTTAATTAAAAAAAGAAACTAATGACTATTATATAACAAATTTCATAATAAAATAAATTTTATAATTGAATAGAATACGAAAATGCAAAATACAAATAAGTTTTATGTGAAAAAAATAAAAATTAAAAACAGGTATCGGGTACCAACGGATCATAGCGGTACCGGATCCGGAACCACCAATTGAGGTTCCGGAACTGGAACCGGAAGGATCCGGAACCGCTTCATATTAACGGGACCGGTGTCGCCAGAAAGAAGCGACGAGGAAGCGAAGCTGTCGTAGAAGCTTTGCTTCCCCCTCGCTATCGCATTGATTCTTGCCGGCCCTTCCAAAACAATTGTCCAAGATTGCTAGATCGAGCGCGTGATTTGGAACCTTTAGGTTCTGATCCGGAACCATCCCGTTGACACCCCTACTGCTTATTGGTAGTATTTCACTTATTTCTGGTTTCTTTTAGTCCGGTAGTAAAAGTAGTTTAATGAAGTTAAGGTCAAGCCTCATTGCACATTTGCTTCTCAAATTGCCCCCACTTATTATTACCCTTTGCTTACACCGATCTATTTGGATCACTTAGAAATTTTCAAGGGCTATTTTTTTTTTTCTTCTTCTGAAGATGGCCTCTTCAACTTCTAGATCAGCCTCCCAATAAGTCTCTCCTTTTCTTCGGAGGAAAAAAAAAAAGCCAGAATTGTACGACGAACCTGGGTTGAACCCGCTTTGTTTTTGGAAAACCTCGGGCTCGAGCTTGGGCCATACACTCCAAACCCGAGGTTGGGTTGGGCTCGGGCCTAATGACTTGAACTTCGGGTAGAGTTTGGGCTGAGATCTAACCTAACCCAACCCGCCCGAGTTGCACCCCCTAATTCTAAGCCATTCTGAGAGTCATTGGACCCCACGGAGCGGTTTATGGATTCAACCCATCTTTTCTGAGCCTTGAATTTAGCCCAATCTGTAGTTTTGTCATACAATAAGATCCAATTTGTTTGGACTCGTTAGGTTTGGCCCATTACCTTGAGTGAGGCGTAACGTGTACACCTCTTGTCATGATGATCACCTCTCCTTTAATCTTCCCTAAGATGAATTAATACAGTGAACTAACATCCAGCTGGAAGATCAAAGTGTACCTATCCTATGTTCTAACAAATGGCTTGTTAAATCTGATCGGAGCAACGCGGATCCGCATCTGACCGAGAAACATTTCTATCTCGGTCTTAACTAACTGGTAATCAGGAGTTTCAAGAAGCATCTAGGATTTCCTGCCATTACCCCGAACCGCAAATAATCAAGTGTCCTGAAATGCATGTCAGCCTAAACAGAAAAGAAGAAGTTAGTTGGAGTTATAAACAAATAGGCTCATCAAGGGTCATTAGCTTCAATTGAACTGGAGTGGAAAAGCTCAAGGAGGATCACACCTTCTAGACTTACTATTATGGGGGCTTCCCTTCCTCGTTACCCAGAATAGATTGACCATAAATAATGCTTGGTAAATATAATTCAGAAAGAGCGCACCAATGTTTAGAAAGAACACACAAAGGCTTCATATCTTAGCGGGCATTGAGTATCGAAACCAAACTCATAGGAACCAAAACTGGCTTGCGAATATTGCTCTTGCCATTTGGTTTTTCTGTAAATCTTAGTATTTTTTGTACATGAGAATTAGAAATTGGAAATAGGAACCAAAAATATCCAAGAACCAACCAAAATTGAAACAGGTTATCCTGATTCTAGTTCCACCTATATGTGTACAAGAACAGGAACCAACGCATTTATTAGGTTTCTGTTCCAGGTAACAGGAACCGACCTGTTGATACCCCTACCGAGCACACATGTTAAACTACAAAGTTAAAATTCGCAGTGCTACTAAGTAGAGCCAACCATAACATTACCAACCTCAGCCCAGCTACTCCCTGGTGTTTTAAACACCTTATTATCCTTCATAGCTCCCCTCACACTGGCCGCTGCCTCCCACATTCCCTTCTCTGAATACATATTTGCCAAGATAGCAAAATTTCCTGGATTATTTGGTTCCATCTCAAACAATCTTTGAGCAACAACCTCGGCCAACCCTAGATTCCCATGAATCCTACAAGCACCAAGCAAAGCTCCCCATACACTGGCATCAGTTCTTATATTCATTTCCAAGATCAATCGGTATGCTTCATCCAAGTACCCGGCTCGACTCAGAATATCCACCATACATGAATAATGCTCCGATTTAAGGTCAATATAACCCAGGTCAAGCATCATTCGGAAGTAACACCGACCTTCCTCAACCAATCCTCCGTGAGCACATGCAGTTAATATCCCAATAAACGTGATCCCATTCGGTTTCACATTTTCTTGAGTCATCTTCGTAAACAAGGAGAGAGCTTGATTAGTATTTCCATGAGTAGCACATCCAGTTATCATTGAATTGTAGGATATGACATCTTTCTTGGGGATCTTCTCAAAGACATTCAAAGCTTTTTCGATGCTTCCACAACGAACATACATGTTTATAACCGCGTTTGAGATACGAATATCAGATTCAAATTTACCTTCAATTATCAGATTTTCAATCCATGCAACGAGATCCAGACTTCCCAATTCTGTCACTGCAGAGACTACAACCAAAACGGTGACCGCATCTGGCTTTAGATCAACGGCCAGCATTTCACGGAAAAGATCAACAGCCTTACCTGGTAAACCATTCTGAACATAACAGGAGATCATGGCAGTCCATGCTACAACCTCTTTCCAAATCGTCAGATCAAGTAAGAGTCTTGCTTTCTCAACATCTCCAGCTCTTGAATAGCCATTAATCATGATTGTCCAGGAAACTGTGTTTCTCTGAGGCATTCTGTCAAAATATGATCTTGCAGTTTCGACATCTCCGAATCGTGATAACCCATCAATCATCACATTCCATGTTACGATATTTCTCACAGGCATTTCATCAAATAGCCGTTTTGCTTGCTCCAAGAATCCATACTTGCAATAACCTGCAACAATGGCAGTCCATGAAACCACATTTTTCACTTCCATGGAATCAAAAACCTGCTCTGCAGTTCCCATTCTACTGCATTTCACATACATGTCGAGAAGTGAAGTCTGTACGAAAATGTTTGATGCAAACCCAAGTTTCACAATTTCAGTGTGGATCTGCTGGCCTTCATAGAGAGCTTTGAGATTACCACAAGATTTAAGGGCAAAGGGGAAACAGAAATTATTGGGCAAAAGGGACTCATATCTCATTCTTGCATAGAACAAAATAGCTTCCTTAAAAGGTCCTAAGCTTGAGTAGATTCTGATCATAGAAGTCCATAAAAACTCATCTGCACACCCCACCCAATTGAATACCAATAAAGCACGTTCTGGTTCCCCGGTCTTCACAAGATGAGTTATAAGCTTTGATGTTAAGAAATGATCATGGTGCAATCCATGTACAAGCATCTGAGCATGGATCTGGTTAAGTTGATCTGAACTGGAGGATATCTTCAACAAACGACCATATAGGTTGACAGAGCTCGGGAGATTGGAGTTTTTCTGATGGAGATAACATACCTGACCCGGGAAACTCAATCCAATGCTCAAAATCCTGAGTAGAAAATTAAAAAATGGAAACTATTCATTACTACGTCTAATTCATCATCAGAAAACTGTATCATTCTCCCTGAATGTCCCATATGCCAATACTTTTCCTCGTTACTTTGAAAAGAGAAAAACAAAAACCTCATGGGTATCAAAGCACAAACATGAGTAGAATTTACTAGTAAACCGTAATAGCCATCAACTTCGCATATATGTGCAAATGATATAGTGGCATAAACTTCTAAAAACTCTGATTCCCAACAATCTCAATACATTGGACCATTTGACGGGTGTCATGGAACCAACCACTCTGGAGTATAAAATCACATGAACAGGACACATACAAGACTAGTTTGGATGACCTGAAACCCTCCTAGATGATTAGAATGCACCAAGACCATGGAATTAAACTTAGTTAATACAGCTAGCATTGATCAAAAGAAAGTTCAAATAACTTGCAACTAAATATCCCAACCAATATGAATTAGATATATAATAATATAATTTCATTTTTTTTAAAACTAACAAGTTTAATTAATTTTATTTATTCGTACTTACGAGGTATCTACTTCGCTACAAGCTACTCAATAATGCACCAAAAAATTCAAACAAAAAAAACCATCAAGACAATGTAATGCTGGCAACACAGAAATAGTGAAACATGGTGATCCTGATATTGGGTTATTTGCTTATTCACATCCTGGCACAATACCAGGTTAAGTTTTAGGAGGAGAAAAGATTAATCCCTAGTTGTTTCCAACTGGCAACTGCCACCACATTTGAAGACGACAAGTCAGTCCATACCTAAAACATATGTTCCGACTTGAAACAAAAAGAAGCATAGGAAAAAGTATTGAGACAATGTATCGATATTAAAGTGTTTCTGCTGTTAAACTTCTTCACCACTTTGATTGTCTGCACCATCCATAGCCTTCAAACTTTCAGCCAACATTCGTTCCCTATTCTGTGCCTGTCTTTCTACACCAACCATCCACAAACCTATGAAAGGTAGTTGTCGAGAAAAATTAGCAGAAAAGAATGAAGCAAGCTTTATATATATCACCTTAAAGCAATAGTAGGAAGCTTTATACCTACTGCACTTCCAAGAGCACATAACCACAGAATCCTCATGGACCATTTATCCCCAACAACACCTCTTCCCATATTAAATTGCGCAAAACAACTGCCAGAAACAAGTCAAGATTGATTAACCCAGAAATCCTTCAACCAAATGCTACTTTGTTCCCATCATTCAGAATATGGAGAGAGTAAAGAAAAGCAGAGTAACTAGTCTCACAATGATATTAAATAATACTACAAATGTGGAACAAAAATCTATCCAGTGGCGTGTGCGAGCAGAATTGAAATTAAAAAAAGCAAAGAAGTTGGAGTTACTACCGCTATGAAACTCAAAAAGCTGAAGGAACTAGGGAACAATATAAAGAGAAAATAGTAAATCCCCACAGATATAAAAAGATACGAAAAAATCAGAGAAGAAGAATGTCTGCCTCAATAGCTCAACCAGAATACAAGCGAGAGATAAAGATATGCTTCCATCAACCCAGTCAACCAATGATGCAGAAATCAAACAGAAAAATGAAATAGAGGCTAGGTCAAGAAGGGCCCAGACGTGTGCTTTTTCTCACTCGGTTCTTGGAGAGAAGTGTGTAAGTAGTAAAATATACTGGCAGGGATTAGAGAACAGTCAATCAGTTGATAGATCCTAGTTGCTAGAAGTACTAACCTGGTCTCAAATCATACATCAGACATAATAAAGGTTCTAATTACCACAGCTACTATTCTAGAATCTAGATACATTGGTCAAGATGCAAGCAAACAAAATTGAAGCTGTCCCTAGCACCCAAGAGGTATCATTGGTTGATATCAGTCACAAAGTCATTGTCTATACTTCAAACTCAAGCATGGTCAAACGATATAAAATTTTATAATTTTGATGAAAAAGCCGGATATTCACTGCCAGTAGTTGCTATTAGATACACAAAAATGTAAATGATTTACTAACTGTTACCCTTCTACCATGTTAGGGGAAAAAAATGAAAAACTCGAAAGCTGAAGACCTTGAAAAAGGCCAGCAATGGACTACAATCAAATTTGGTAAAACCAGATCAACGTTAAGGGTGCACATTGGTCCACAACCGACCTAATTTGGATCATCGCAACCGATACAATCGTCTTCACCAACTCTCCAACTGATCCGATATTAGATTGGATCCGGTTTTCAATCCGATCTGATTGGACTCGATTTGGATTGGATTGGATAGTCAGTTTAGATTTGGGGCTCTTTTTTCCATCAAAGAGAAAAAAAATCTTCAACCAGGCACTCACCACCGTACTTTTAAAATCAAAGTTCTACTTGGTGCGTTTTGGGATTTTTAGTTCTAGCATTTTAATGGTTTTAAACTTTTAGTTTATAATTTTTAAATAAAAAATGAAATTAAATAAAGAGATGATATTTGTAGTTTGCACACATTTGCTTATTAAACTAGATATATGTAACAAAATATAAAATACCTAAGGAGTTATTATCGGTCAGTTTGGTCCTATCAGTTTGTAAAAGAACAAATCCATCAACCACCCCGAATATGTTGGTTTCTATTAAATATGAACCAATTGACTAATTGGATCAGTTAAAATCCGATGGGATTGGTTTGGATTGGTTCGTCGGCCCAAATTTGTTCAACCCTAATCAATACCCACTATGATTCAAAGTTACAACCAGGAAAGAATTTTTCATTACAATATCTACACTTATACAAGTTATATACCGAAGCAGAGTTTTTGGTCTGTGAACTCCTTTTAGTTTTCTACCCCTACTCTTTTGAAAAATTACACAGAATGACCTTATTAGATGTTTAAGTGTATGCCAAAGATATGGGGGGAAAATACAAGCAACCTTTATGTGCTAACCATACGTACCAAAAAATGAAGTATCCAACACGAGCTAACATCCATTTTAATGAGCCCATGTTACATAGATTAATCATGAATCATTTTACAGTGCGCAATTTAATCATCTTCTTGCGTTAGCTGCAAGCACCATCTTAAAGAACACACACGATAAGCTAATGCATTTTACTTTTTGCTTAAAAACATCAGTTCACACTTCACATGCAGTAAATAGTAGAAGCTGGAATAACCTACAAAAGCATGAAGCAGCAGACTAGATTTCATAGCAAACATTACTGACTAGTGATTATAACTTATAACAAGCATGGTTCATTTTATTTTATTTTCTTTTTTGAAGAGTCGGCATGTTGTTGTAGTCATGTCCCAATACATGCTAAGTCGCTATGTAAAAAGAAATGTTATTTTTATCCCAATGTTTTGTTTTCTGCTATTCTTTTGTGTACGTTTAGCCAAGCTTAAAGTTAATCCTTTTCTTATCCATTACTTCCATATCGTATGCTCAACATGACATGAAGTATTTTTCTATCATTTTTTAAAAATCAATCTCAATACACAGAATTACAATACAGATTTTAGTGGGACTTAACTGTATCCAACACTTTGCTTGAAAAGGACGAAAAAATTTAGGGATTCACACAGTTCCATGGGACCCAGTCCCATACACCAGTGTACAGACATCAACAACTAAATTATGGTGAATTTAGGTCTCGAATGTGAACAATGTAACACAAAAGAAATTTATTATAATCATCTCAATATTCAAAATATTTAAGTATTTCAGGATTCTTAACTTTCAGTATCATTGAAGCAAAGAACACAAAATAGTAGGCTGTCCAAAAAATTTAAGCTCCCTCAACAGATTTCGAGTTCTCGAAAAGTTAATGATAATGAGGATCATAAGATGAATTGAACAGTAGAAACTATAACGATAAGAGGATTACTAAAATTAAAGTACATCCGCGACAAACGGAACTAAACGGTACTAAAAGCAATGCTAATTCAAATGCAACAAAGAAAAGAGTACAAGGAACAGACCTGAAGAGGTTTGCTAATTCGAAACCCTAATTGAAAACCAACCCAATCTGTAAGTGAGCAAACAACCTCATAAACCCTAGAAATCTGTCCGACCGCTATGAAAAAGACGACCAAAATGCAGGCAAATAAATCTGGTTAAGCACGTAGGGTGTAGGAATAATATTATAGTAGGTACCCCTTAAACTTATCCGACATTTGTGGAGAGCTCCTTTAAATGTTTCACATTTGGTGTTTAGACCTTGTATTTGATTCAATGAGAATAACGATTCCAACCTTACCTTCAACAAAGCTTTCATAGCTCAGTTGGTTAGAGCACCCGTTTAGTAAGCGGGAGGTCTTGAGTTCGACTCTCAATGAAAGCAGAGGAAAAATTTATTTTTTTTCATTTTTGAAATGTCTAAAAGATTAGTTTATAGCCAGTTAACTGTGCATTTCATTTTTAATTTTATTTTTGAAAAAAAAGGAACCTCAGGTTCTCCTTTCTAATAGGGATAACAATGTTTGAATTAATAATCAACATTTAAGAAGATTATTATAAAATTCTAGAATATAATCTACATGGTGAGAAGATCTTTCTCGTCAGAACTTTGGAGATTCAACATTTCAACTCGTATAAGAACGTGGCGTGTAAGCAAGTGGTCGAACTCTTACCTCACAACCTTAGCTACCATAGGGATTTATTCTCCAATGTCTTGGGAATTAGTGTGGTGTTCTAAGAGGTCTGAACACTCTTTGTAGTAGGTGGAAGCGTACCTGCTGGTATTTATATCCACAACAATTTCTGGGGTAATAAATGTGTTCTTTGGAAACCTACTTCATTAGTACCTTCTGTTTTCTGTATTCTTTTTTTCTTTCTTTTTAGAGTCAGGATCCTTTGCCCAGATATGTTGTTTGTTCTTGTTAAGACAAACTAGAACTCTTTTAATGGAGTTGCACAAATGAAAAAGGAAAAATTACACTGCATTGGAGTTGAAGGTTTGTTTGGAAATTGCAAAACTGTATTCAGCCATTTCCCACCGAGGAAGAACATTTGTAACCAGAAAATAACTGACAGACACCAATCAAACATACATANTTTGCCCAGATATGTTGTTTGTTCTTGTTAAGACAAACTAGAACTCTTTTAATGGAGTTGCACAAATGAAAAAGGAAAAATTACACTGCATTGGAAAATAAGGTCTGTTTGGAAATTGCAAAACTGTATTCAGCCATTTCCCACCGAGGAAGAACATTTGTAACCAGAAAATAACTGACAGACACCAATCAAACATACATACACGTCGGAACAAACACATCCACACGAAAAAAGAAAGAAAGAAAAAGAATCCACCAATACATCAATTTCTGAATATAGATTCCTGGGAAACAACACACGTGGGAACAAACACATCCACACGAAAAAAGAAAGAAAGAAAAAGAACCCAACAATACATCAATTTCTGAATATAGATTCCTGGGAAACAACATGTCATGGAAAGTATGTTCTACAGTAAGTAAAGATTGATCCAATATTAACAAGCATGTCAACAGCTCCAAAAAGATTTTGAGTAAAAAGTTCAATGTTGAGGTGTTCTTGTTACAAGCATCAATTCCAAGGATTCCTGTCTCATAAGGTTTATATACAAAGCTGCAATTCAAAAATTCATGGTTTACAACAAAGTTACTGATCAGAGACCGACTCTCAATCTGGAGCCCTCCCACGAGATGTGGCCAGTACACTACTAGGCTCTTCTATTGTGGGTTTTTGGGTCAATATCACTTATAAGAAGAACTGTTCAGATTCCAAAAGAAAAATTGGATCTTTTTCACTAATTTGTAATTTCCTCCTCATCATGGCAAGGATCCATATGCCCCATGTGCGTGTGTCAAGTTGTACGTGTAGGTATACAGTAAAAGAAGAAGGAGCTCTCTCTATCAGCTTCTTATTGATATACAGAAGGAGACTGTTGTACTTACAGAGTCCAAAATACCCTCGCGTCTACATCATCTGGAGTTCTCTATATCAACATCTTGGCTCTTGCTTCAGATAGATCCCACTAGGTGAACCAAACATCATTGCCTGCAAATTCAACACATTCGTAGTATCGTTGGAAGGGTATTGATATTTGAAATGACATTCTAGAGTCAAAAAGCCGCAACTTTGATTTGTTGTTCTGAATTGTGTTTTACCAAGAAAAATAAAAACTGAATTACTGCCATTATCAAACAACCAAATCAAAGTTGTGGGTTTCGCTCACATTAAGAATGGGTGAACAAAATGGAGCTTTCTTACAGTATCTACTTGAAACGCTCCAATCAGTTCACCTGATCTGGATGTTCAAACAGGTGTATTGACTCACACCTGGTTGGGCAGACACTGTCATATCATTGAGTCATCACCTGGTTTTCTTGGGTAGTTTAAAAAGGACTCAAAGACTCCCAAGTTCCCTACAAGAATCTTTGAAGACCTATTGGTGATTAACTAGCATTTATCTAATGGAAGTACTGGCAACTGCAGCAGCTGCAGAAAATACTCTAGGTTTAACAAAGAGAACGGTAGGTCCTTTTTCCAGCTCTGGGTAAAGTTTCAAGATGCCATCTTTAACTCATACCAAACAAAAGATGCCATCTTTAACAGACAATTTACCTGAATACAATATTTTGTTAAGACAAGAATCATTGCATTGCAATAGTTTTCCATCTTGTAACTGAAAAGTAGAATTTAGTCAGTATTGTGATCTCATCTTTTAGTTCTTTCATGAGATTTGTTTCAACAGTATAAGGAAAAAAAAATCAGTAAATTGCATGCTACTATGTTAAGATAGTCTTGCAGGTTCCAGAACAAGGGCCCAACAGTGACCATCAGCGATAAGCAACCAAATGGTGTTTTGAGTTAATCCACAAAACACTCTTTGTTACACCCTTTAGACAACAGTCAACTTTTCTGAAATTTGAATTCCTCAAGTCTTGCTCTTAAAATAAGGATTCATGAATTTTGAGTCAAAAGACACTTGTATCCATACATCCCTTAGCCAATGGAAAAACCTAATGAAAAGATTTCATGAAAGCTACCTTAGCTGTATTAGGTAGAATAGAATTCACAAGTTCCTCGTTGATTGAAACAGGTAATGGTGGCATGTGGCTCATTATTCCAGGCATGTCTCTCAAGCTGTGGAAAATGGAAATACCATTTCCATAAACAAAATTGTTAGCACCAACAAAAAGACTGAAACATGAACCAGAGAGAGTATCAAGCATTAGACATACTTGTTCAATATGGCTGTAATATTGTTCCTTGTGTGACAGAAGAGATCGATATTGTCCTGTATCTGCATGAAATTGAGAAAAGTTGGATGACAGTTGCTTGTTAACCCTCTTTAATTAATCACCTCTTGAGGTCCGTACTAACTTCCAATTTAGCAAGCTACAAATAACATTATAGATTATGATAGAAAAAAAAAAGGACCCCTAATATACAGGCTTGTACTGAAAGGTGAGTACAGGAATTTGACAACCATGCTTGTAGTTGGATCCGGAAACTTGGCTAAACTCCAACCAGTGAATAAAGTGAGAAATAAACAAAACTATCACAAATCAAATAAATTGCCTGGCAGAATCTGAATTTTTTTCACATTTAAAGTAGTGCACATTTGTATTAACATAATCAAAAGATACCAGCAAAGAAAATAAAATGTAGATATCAAAGAAAACTTTGAAACTTGGAAAAAAGTGACAAATATACAAAACTATCACAAACTATGTAAAAATGGCTTGGAGAATGTGCAACTTTTCTCATCTAAAATATGAACATTCGCAATCACATAATCAAAATATATTATCGGAGAAACTAAACTGTAGATATCTCCATTAAAAAATAAATAAATAAATAAATAAAGAAGTAAAGTCTGAAGAATTCACCTTAAATGTTTCAAGGTTAGCTCTGATCTGGCTTAGAAATTGAATATTCTCACCCAGAAGATGCCTAGTCGTGCCGCCTAGTACTAATGAAAAGAAAATCAAATTTAGCCTGACAAATGGATACAGATTAAAAAAAACTAACAAAAGAAACATATCTATCTGCATGATTCAACTTAAAAGCATCACTAAAAATTCCCAAGCTACTAACTTACCACTTAACCAGATATATGATCTCAAAAACTTGACATGCTATAATTTTAGAACACAAGCCCAGAAATCAAGAATCTCATAAAGTGAAGTAGTTCGATTAGTTTGATAATCAAAATTAGGAGAAAAGAGTTGCTGAAAATCAACTGTAAAGTGCTAAATATAAGCTGCTTTGGTCTTTCCATATCTATAAGAGATATTTGCTTTTATTCACCTCAAAAAGCCCTATGGTGTTCAGAGAGCTGAAAGGAAAAATAATTAAAAATAAAAGAACAAGAAGAGATAAAAAAAAAAAAAAGGAAAAAGAATATGAAATGAGGATGTGTCAAAGGGTATAAAGAAATTATATAAATTACAAGGGGATTTGATAGGCGCAAGATTAATATTTAAAACTGCTTCCAGCAAAGGCAACTAAAAGAGCTTCTGCTTAACAAACAGATTGTGAAATCATTTATTGCTTAATATAAGCTAAAAGTTTTAGTTCATATTAGGCTAACCAAACACATCTTACTTATATATGTGACATAGCACTTCAGAGGCAAACCTACACTCTAGCCACCTAGTTCTAACTTCATAGACAACATCTCTTCAACTTTCAATCCTTGTGGGCAATTGACAATGATAACAAAAATTTGATGGATGAGAACCCATCAAAGGGAGAATAGAACATTGATCTCTAGATAGGTCCAACAAAAAATGTAGAAATATGATTAAGTTGGATGGATGAGTTCAATTATCTTACTTGGAGATAGATGTGATCATATGAGAAGATCTGATTAAGGAAACCATGATCCCTGGCTAGTACAGATTTTGTTTAATATATAATCTAATAATAAGAAGAAGAAAAAACCGAGGAGAACTCCACTATAAGAGAGGAGTAAGTAGACTCTTCCTCTTCCACATTTGTCTTCTTCATTATCCTCTTGAGTGGAGATATTTCCCCTTATATTATGTATATAATATAGTAATATAATCATTTATGGACTTGTCAACAACAAAAGTTGAAAATAAGAAGGAAAATAAATAACGGGAAACCAAAAATGAAGAATGAACAAATAAGAAAGGAACAAAAGCAAGGGCAAGTAAAGGAATAACTTTA